>APFE031670535.1:46530-127028 GCA_000404065.3 Pinus taeda
TATGACTAAATATTTAACCTAATATATTATGACTAAATATTTAACACAATTAGATAAAACGCCTCCTTATTATAATATTAACATTATGGAAAAAAACAATAACACATGCATACGGTTCTCTCCTTATCATATTTTTGGATTGCAAGTTGAAAAACCTAATACAGACTCAATGGTTACATCAATGCAAAATCAATGCAATCACGACGCCTCCTGTAATATCGTGTTGCGTCATTCCAACGCAAATTTTTTTTTAACAAGGTTAATAGAACTAATTTAACATGGAATGAATACAAATTTCAAGATCGTCATAATTCTATTATAACCTAAATTTCATATATCATAAAAGGGTTTAAAACATTTTTAATAAACCAAAATTCTCAAACTAGATTGATGGTTAAAAACATTTTAATTTATTGCGATTAAACTTAAATCCATGAAAATAGTCAACACATCACTCTCGTGTGCCTGTGTGGATGATCAAAGTCACCTCCTTAAAATAAAGACATACAAACCTGATATCAAGTCAACTATTTTTTTTCAAGGTGACAGAGATGCATCTAGGGTTTTGTTACAAAATATAAATATATATATATATAGAATGACAAGAAGAGTATATTATTCAAACACGACTTAATATTAAATATCTAATCATTTGTCAACAATCTCTATGTATAGATAAAATAATAAATATCAACTGTACATTGCAACGAAAGTCTACCAGTCGCAGGTAGCCAAAGATAGTGAGTTACCTCGTCAACTCAAACCTACTTTGGCACTAAATCAATAATGCCACACAACCATGCAAATTCTTGTTATAAAAACAAATTAGTCTAAATTTTATAGTTAGATGGCAAAATGAATGCAACAGTGTGGAAAACTTGCTATAAATTCATAAGAACTCTCTCCATCTGATAGAGCTCGAGATATAAACAAGTGCGTAGGGATGGCCAACTACGCTTTTATGGTTGTGGCCCCAGGGCCTATCACGGCGGTCTCTATCTCCTTCCCATCAAACTCTTCTTCCGTGGAGGACCAAGAAGACAATTAAGGAGATCTAGTGAAAGCCGCGTCTCAAACAGAGGGTAACAACAAAGCTGTCGGTTCATGATTTTAATGTTGATGAGTGAAGGGCAGTTGGGCGGCGGTAGATGTTATGATTATTAAGGGAGTTGATTTGAATGATTTTTAATATAGTAGTATTTTATTAATATATGTTTTGATATGATTATTAATGGAGTTGATTTAAATAATTTCTAATATAGCAATATTTTATTCCATAGGTACACAGATGTTTTGATGATTATTAATGGAGTTGATTTGAATGATTTTTAATATAGTAGTAATTTATTCCATAGGTACTCTGGATTGCATATTCGTGAATGTGCAATGTTAGGTAAACAAAATCAATAAAATAAAAGAAATTAAAAAAAAAAAAAAAAAACATTAAACTGAAAGAACTCTATATCTTTTTTCTTTTTTTTTTCTTTTCTTTATAAAAATAGAGAATTTTATAGTCAATGTGATCATATAATTTATTTATTTAGAGTAAGTGTATTATTTAAACATAACAATTCTGGTGGAGGGGAATTTATTGTAAATGATAATATAGTTTTATGAAAAAAGAGTTAGCACCAATTACATATTTAAACTATCAAAACAAAATATTACCCCACTGAAAAGTGGGTGCATTTTGCTAGCAGCTCAGCATAGATGATTAACTGAAAAATGTGAAAAAAACATTTAATAGAAAGCAATATTATGATTATTAATAGAAAAATCTTTAAAAACATTTCCAAGCCTAATAAATATCATTGTTAAAAATGTTATGATAAAGAATGGAAAGAAAATATTAGCTACAGATAAATTTATATATTTTTTTTGTAAAAAAAATATTAAAATTATAGGAAAAGAAATTATGTATTTGTGAATTGGTTTTTTCTTTATATTAATTGATCTAGGTCTTATGATTAGAGATTAGAATTTTTAATTTTTATTTATTAAAATAGTTTTTAATTCTAAAAACGATTTAAAACCCCATAAAATTACTCATATTTAAAAAATTCAAAAAATTTCTAAAAAAGAAGGAGTTGTGTTTACCATTACTTTCTATCTAACTTGTCTAGAATCTAACTAGGGTTCATTGAAATCACAAGTTTTATTGGTGAATTATGCACAATCAAAGTGCCCCAGGGTTTTTCAGGTTGTTCAATCAACCAGTTTAAACAACACAAATCAAGATTTCAACACAAATTTGTCCGCACAAATTTTTAATATTTAGTTTTACCAAAACTTTAATAAACTTTGGAAATAGTTAAGCATATTAACACAACACACAGGTGTAATAAAAAAAAATTACTATTGTTATTATTTTTATTAGGTGGTTAAGGTAAATTTGTCTTACTCAAGTTACCATCAGTTTTTGAGCTTGAGGTTTATGAAAACACATAGTATTGACCAATGATATTCATTAAGCAGAAAAGTTCTCTATAACCTAGCATAGGTTGAAATGTTTCAACCTAGTATGTCAACATTTTAAAATAAAAGTAAAAAACAACAAAACAAAATTAAATGTAGTTTCAATATGAAGGTAATGGTGTAGTGGTGTAAATGTTTTTAAATGTTTAACATTTACATGTCTGTTAAATTTAAAAAAATATGTCAACATTTTTTAAATAAAAACAACAAAACAACAAAACAAAATTAAATGTAGCTTCAATATGAAGGTAATGATGTAGTGGTGTAAATGTTTTTAAACATTTAACATTTACATATCCATTAAATTTAAAAAAATAAAAAGTTAAAAGTAATATAATACTTAAAATAAAAAATAAAATCATAACATACATATGACATTAAAATAAATAGCATATAAATAGTTTTTATGAATTAATATCCATTTTACCTTGTAAATTAAAAGAAGTAGTGGAATCCTATAATCTTGCTTTGGGGAGAGGTAATAAATTGAGACGTGAAGAGGATAAATTAATTGATTGATGAGGCATAAGGACTTGTATAAATTTTGGTGGGTAATAACCATTAGTAAGTCTACACATTTACAATTTTACTCCTATAGAAGTGTTGGGGAAAACATAAATAATGGTGAGAAGTGACTTCTAATAAGTATATTTATTTACATATTATCCCTTTTGATGCAAGGACTTGATTAAACTAGTATGGAAATAACATATAGTAAGGACTTGATTAAACTAGTATGAAGTAACGCATATTAAATATGTTATTTACATGAATTTATTTTAAAATATTTTATTTTTCCATTTAAAATCACTACATAAATATCTAAATATTAAGGATGATAATTGGAACCATATCCATACATTATAGCATAAAATATATGATGCAATTATCCACATGGAATTATATTATACAAAGGCTATAGTAAGAATTTCAAGTTATGGTTCAACTAAATGTTTCAAAAATAATTTATTTTTTTTAATAATATTGTTTTCAAAGATAAAAATTATACATTGAATTAATCAATGTTAAACTAATAATGGTCAAGGGGAAAATCAATTTGTAAAGTCCTCCTTCGTAGAGACCAACCACATTCAAATTTAATTAATAAGCACATAAAAGCTTAACGCTTACCATAAACTTACAATATAACTAGATTCTTAACCATGGATATTCACCCACACTTTACTTTGGATATTATTAACTTGTAAATAGGCCTTGTTACAATTGCATGGGCCAATACCATGGCTTATGAATATCACATGCCTGAAAACCATAGCTCATTTCACAATCAAAATATTTTATATATCTTTTGTTTCAACTTTTTTTTTTTTTTTTTTTTTTTTTTTTTTTAAGTTAAATCTAACAAAAAAAAGGTTATACTTTTGGATATATCTAGTCTCTCTACCCTCACTATAATTGAAAAAATATTTCATGGATATTCCATAGAGATTAAATCATAGTTTTAATAAAATTTAAAACGAGACTACTTTTTTATATAGAAATGTGAAATTTATATAACATTAGCTTAGATCCATCTTAACTCTAGCGAGCATCGAGAGGGATAATATCTCTTTTTAATCCAAAAGTGGTTTGCAACTCAAGAGATTTGATCTCTCAACTTGGTAGGTTCATAGTTAAGATAGAATTAGGTTGGCGTGGGATATAAATTAGTATGAAAGAGATGTTTTAATACTTGTTATATAATGTAAACGTTTTGACTTTGGTCAAATCAAAATATAATAAAATAAAATAAAATAACAAAAAAATAAATAAAATGAAATATATATTTCAAGGGAAGGAATAAGTAATCAATAGGAATTTTGTGTAGCTATGAAAATCATAGAAACTCTTGGGATGAAAAATTGGTATATACAAAACAATCCTATAACAAAAACATCCACACTTCTATTGGTGAGTCCCCATTTTAAACTTGTTTTGGATATTTTCCCCACCTTTGGAAACAAGGAGGAGTGGGTGGGATCTCATAGAAGATTCTTTAAGGGTCGAGAAATTTGTTGAGAAGATCATTGAAGAATTCAAAGGAAAAGTATAATGCTAGGCATGATCAATACATAACACCGAAGTTATTTAAATTTTGAGATAGAGTATGGTTACATTTGAACAAGTAGAGACTAGATGGTGTTGGTAGGAAAATCAAGGATTTGTTATAGAGTCCTTTCAAGCTACTAGAAAGGGTAGGAGATAATTCATGTAAAATTAGTCTATCCCATGTATGCATCATTCTCATTTAGAAAAAAGAGAGTAGATCAACCTAAACTTCTAGCTACTTTTTCTCCCAAAAGGGTTTCCGAAATCATAACTTGGTGTCGTTGTGATTAATGTGTGTTTGTGTTTCCTTGTTCTCTATTTTTCAAAATTTATCTATTATATTCATAATTAGGAGAAAAAGAATTAATATATCTAGAAACCTAAAAACAATTATACCTCGTAGTATATATTTCATACTTCAATATATTTTTATTAGATTTTTTGTGGTGACTAGTCCAACAAAATATCCATACAATTTAGGAATCACCAAAATACCAACTGCTATAAAAGTTTACCAATTATAAAAATATTGTTATACTTGGAGCCAAGCAATTGGCTAGTTGACAAGTTATCTATTATTTAAAAAAAAAAATCTAATTGGGTAGGTAATTTGGCTTAGGAGTCACCCAACCAACTGCTATAAAAGTTTGCCAATTATAAGAATATTGTTATGGTTGGAACTAAGAAAATAGCTAGTTAAAAAGTTTCTATTATTTAAAGGAAAAAAAAATCTAATTGGATATGTAAATTGGCTTAGGAGTTACCCAATTTGTTCTTATGTTGTTTCATCTAGAACCATTCAATATTGTAGTTCATTTTTTCAACCAAATTTATAATTTTGCTAAGAATTGATTCTAATCTTATATCTTTTCACCTTGCTCCAAATTGCATATGTTTTAGGATAATAAATGACTCCTAGCACCCACACACGAACACCTACCTCCCTTAAAAAACGTCAGGTTTATTAAGTTTTTCATGAAAACAATATTTGCATGGAGAGACACTATTTAGCCTATTTTGCATGGAGAGACAATATTTGTCCTATAATGTTATATTTAAAAATAATACAATAAAATTTATGTTAACAAATTAAAAAAAAATAGTAATAATAAAAAAAAATCAATGTTCAATTTTCACATTCATTTTATATCAAATTTTTATAGAGATACAATAATTGAAATTAATGACCATCTCATCATCTTTATCCACAATCAAAATCTAATCATTTCTTTTTCCATCAGATAACCTTCCTTCTATAAATATTTGAGCTTGTAATGAATGACGAGCATTGCAAATTGTTCTACAACTAATTCCAGGTGCCAATCTGAGCACATCAAGAATATTTTTTTCACATTATTAGAATTATTATGGTTGGTTTAGTTAATTAGGTATTACATTCAGAGATGAAACGAGCTGCTTGAACTTGGCGAACTAGGGTTTTCTCAAACTCTGTAATGGAGTTTTGCACTGAGCATGGCGCCCCTAAATCATCGACTCTGGAACTACTAACGACTTCACATGCCAGTTACTAGTACAACCTCAATGGCAACCCCTATCGCGGGAGGACTCTGTGGCTCCCCACATGGTGAACCCTGCACTTTTGGCCAAAAATAGATTTGATAAGGCCTCTGCATCACAGACGTGGAAAAATCAGAATAAGACTGATAAACAGAGTGGACCTCAAGAAATAGAAGATATACCCCAGGACAAGTATCAAAACTTTGCAGGAGAAGATGAAATGGCCAAAGTAACCTCTGCGACGTGCAAACCTGTAGTAGCAGAACGACCAAAGATTGAACTGCCCAGTCAACGAATCAACACCCAAATCCAGTACATGAAAGATCATGCACTCATTGGGAAATTTATTTGGTTTTGGCCAATAGAGAAATCATTACAGGGATGGATAGTATCCAAATGGAAACCAAAAGGGCACTTCAATCTGAAGCTAGGGCCAAACAGGTTTTTTACAGCGATATTCAATTGTATCGAAGATAGAAATAGGGTCATTGACGGCAACCCTTATTTCTTTAACTCTGCAGGTCTGTATCTACGAGATTAAATTGAGAGATTCAACCCAGACAAAGAATATCTGAGCTCGACACCTGTCTAGATCTAGTTATACTCCTTGCGGCTGGAGTATTGGGATGAAGATTCATTAACGGATATTGGAAACAGCCTGGGAGAGTTTATTAAAATTACAAAGAAACAAAACTTAGAAGGTATACTTCCTATGCCACATATGTGTCTATATGCAATTGGAAAAAGCTCTCTTAGACTCGGTAAGTCTATTTCATAATGATTTTGAGTGGATTCGTACAATAGATTATGAACATGTCCCCTTTAGGTGTAGAAAATGTCATGTGCATGGACATCTATTTTGTGATTGCCTGCTTAATGAAAAGCCCTCTTCCAATGCCCCCTCAGGGCATACTAATACAGATGGCTTTACAAAAGTTAACTCTCGAAAAAAGGAGCCATAAAAAACCTGCTTCACAACCCAAAAATCCCCCGACCAGTAATTTCAATCCCTCTCCTAGCAACATCTTCGATATTCTAGCTCAGCCTACCTATTTTGTCTTTGATCCCTCCATGCAGTCTTCCGAGCTTCCCAAAATTCCCTCTGTCATCCCTCATTCTGACTCCATTCCTGCCCAAATCCCTTAACTAAACCAAGTTCCCCCCACCCCCTCTTCCATTAAAGAGCTGGAATGGAAACACAATGGTATGGATATCGATACCTTGTTGATTGATCCCAAGCATGAAGATGACATTTTGGCTGAGAGCAGTGAACCCAAGTAGATGGAAGAAGAGCCTAAAAGTATCGACTTAGGAGACTTGGACATTTTTGGCCTCGAGAAAGCATGCAAGAAGAAAGAATTTGATACAATTCTGGCAAGACAGCTAGAAAGTCTAGAGGTCATCCTATCTAGAGCACATCAGCAACGATCTTTAAGAATTCAAATAGGAAGTTAATGGGATGGAAAGAATCAGCCATAGGATAGCAAGAAAAGAGGAGAAAGACAGATCGACAAAGAACCATCCTCATCGGGGAAATGTTGGTAGAATCTGGTAGATATTTTCCAAACTAACAAAGTACTACAGACCGCTCCCCAATCCTGAACCATGAAGCTCACATCATGGAATTTAAGAGGGCTAAACGGCCCTGGGAAATATAGAATCATCAAAAACATGATACAGAAGGAAAAACCTCACATCTTCTTCATGCAAGAAACAAAATGTACTAGTACTTTTCTCAGTACCATTCTTTCAAAAGCCTAGCCAGGTAGCCTTACCATTGTAGTGGATGCTATAGCCACCTCAAGAGGATTATCAATAGCCTGGAATGCACAGGCCACTATGCTAATAGACTTCCATGCGACTCACCACTTCATACAAGCTACCTTCCATATTATAGGGACCAATGTGCATGGTCACCTCACCAATTTCTATTTTCCACAAGTTGCAGTGGATAAACCAACAGTTTTGGACACGCTCTCATTGCTCAATTCCGCATGGGTTCATTCACTCTAGATAACGGGGGCGACTTTAATATGATCACTAAATTAGAGGAAAAAAGAGGGAGCCGAATCATACTAGATAATGAAAGTGAGCAGTTCAAGGAGTTCATTCAAAACAATTGGCTAATTGACTTGCCTTTCAACAATGGAATGTTTACTTGGAATAACAAAAGATCTGGTCCCCATCAGATTGCTTCACGGTTGGACAGATTTCTGATCTCCAATAATGCTATCCATTTGGGAGGAGACCTTTTAGCCTCAATTTTTCCGCTTTTAGGGTCGGACCATTGGCCCATTTCACTTCAATGGCAAATACCTGGAAATTCCACTCGAAGATCCTTCCACTTTGAATCTTTTTGGTTGACACATCTAGATTTCAACGATCTAATTCAGAATGCATGGAAAAGCTTTCGTTCCCCAGCAGGCTCCAAAATGTTTCAACTGCAGCAAAAGCTTAGATTCCTTAAAGCACATACAAACAATGGAACCAAGCCACCTTTGGAAAAAATTTCCAAGCTCAAAAGGGCCTCGCTTAGGAAATGGAGAAAATCTAGCAAACCATCATAAATGAAGGACTAAAGCTCTCATAGAACAGGAAAAGAACCTTCAAACACAGATTACAGAAAGGGAAAAACAAGAGGAAATCCTTTGGAAACAAAAGTCTTGAATAAGATGGTTAAAGGAGGGGGAGAGGAATACAAAAATATTTCATCATACTGCCATCTAGAGGTGAATGCATAACAACATCACCCAAATTCAAAATCAGCAGGGAGACTAATTAGAAGCACATGAGGATATTGAAAACGAACTCCTTAAGCACTTCAAAATGGTCCATCAAGAACCTGATATCAATAGACAACCAACAATTAAAAAGATTATCCCCCACATACCAAAAGTGATAACATATGATTACAATCAATTGCTCCTCTGTCTGGTCTCTTTACTGGAGGTTGAATCCGCTATGAGATAGCTCATGGAAGGAAAATCCCTTAGACCAGATGGTTTCACCTCCAATTTCTTCCATAGATTCTAGGATGTTATCAAAGATGAAGTCTGGCAGGTAGTGGAAGAATATAGAACACTCCACTGTATGCTCCCCTCTTTAAATGCTACATTCATCACTCTTATTCCCAAAGAGGAGCATTCTAATTCTCCAGACAAATTCAAGCCGATAGCCCTTTGTAATTTCATCTACAAAATCATATCTAAAGTTATAGCTTCCTGTTTGAAGCCGTTGTTGTCCCTGCTCATCTCGTCAAAACAATTAGTCTATGTGGACAGAAGGAAAATCACAGACGGCATCATCCTCAACCATGAGATCATCCACTCTCTCAAATACCTCAAAAAAGAAGGTATGCTTCTTAAAATCGATCTCTCAAAAGCTTTTGACAATTTGAGCTGGATGTACATTCAAAAAATGTTGACAGCCTTTGGTTTCTCTCATGCTTGGGTTCGATGGGTCATGATCTTAATCTCCCCTTCCTTTTTCTCCATCCTAGTCAACGGAATTCCTCCCACCCCCTTTCAACCCACCAGAGTCATACGTCAAGGAGATCTCGTCTCCCCTTTTCTCTTTGTTCTTATGGTTGAAGGGTTGGGCAGACTCATCAAGCATGCTCTCCAGGAGCATCAGCTTGGAGGTATATCCCTTCATAATTCCCGCGCCATAACCCACCAACAATTTGTCGATGATAACATGTTATTTGGGAATCCTTCAGTTTAAGAGGCCCAAAAACTCAAGTCCCTCAACAATTTATCAGCAGCCTCTAGTGTTACCATCAACACCGTTAAATCCCAAATCTTCTTTTTTCACACTCCCGCTATAACTCAAGACTCTATAGCTCGCATTCTAGGATTCTCGGTAACCTCTCTCCCCTCCAAGTACCTCGATTCCCCCTTAACTGACTGTGCTTTCAAGCACTCCCCCTAGCAACTACTCTTAGACAAGATTAAAGCCCGCCTCACCTCCTGGACTTTTAGAGCCCTAAACATGACAAGTCGAATTATTCTTATCAGGGTTGTACTACAATCTATGCCTCTTTATCTCTTTTCTATCCTGGCCATGCCTAAATGGGTGCTTAAAAAAATCAAATATCTTCAAAGAAACATTTTATGGGGATCTTCTGGACATAATTGCAAATGGGCACTGGTCAAGTGGGCAACAGTTTGCCTCTCAAAAAACCTTGGGGTAATTTGTCTTAGGGACCCACAACATAGTAATGCAGTCATGGGAGCTAGAATATGGTGGAAGTGGCTTTCAAATCTGCACACGCCCTGGGCAATCCTATGGAAAGCCAAATATGCTAACAACAGACTGACTGACGACTTGAAAAAACTCATAGATATGGATAAGGGCTCTCTTATTTGGAATGTAGGTAGACAACACAACAATATGATCCATCAACATAGCTTCTAGGAAATAAGAAATGGCAACAATGCCCGCTTCTGGATGCATGCTTGGTAGCAAAGACCCAGACTCAACAACATAATCATACCACCACAAACAGGGGATGGGGGTGCTCATCAATGGAAAACAGCTAATTAGTACTGGACCCCCACCCTCGAACATGGTTATAGACAATGGAAAAAGGTTGAGCACATCATAAGGCAAGGAACAAAGCTAATGTACAAGGAGTTCAACACATAACTAACCAATAGAAAAATCAGATTCTCTGAAGAAAAGGACATCTTATGTTGGGGATACAAACCACGTGGGACTTTCACCACACAAGGGACATACACTCTTCTGATAAATACTTAGAATAACAAGGACCCTCTCAGGGACAAAGTCTGGTCTCCTAAAATCTGGCCTAAGATATCCACTTTCTTATGGCTATTATGTCACAAGAGAATTCTTACATGGGACAAATTAAGGAAAAAAAATTCCATGGCCCCTCAAGGTGCCCCAACTGCAAGCAAAATGAGGAAACTATTTAGCATCTCACGGACTCCTGTTATTTGGAAAACAACCTTTGGGAAAACAAAAATTTGAGATGTCAAAAAGATGGGAGAGTTAAAGAAGACATTACCAAAACCATTCACAATTAGGCTAAAAATCCATACAAAAGTCCCCTGCTTAATTCTTTATGGAGAATCGTTCCAGACCTCCTCATCTAGAAAATATGGATCGAAATGAATCACCGTATCTTCAAGAATCAAACCACTCCCATAAAGATCATTTGGAGAAATCTCTACAACAATCTTCAGGAAACTCTAGTGCTCCAAACTTGGAGTGAAGATGATTTTCCCACTGATCCGCAAGAATGGACCATACGGAAGAATTGGAACCTTAGGATCCTCCAGACTCAAGATAATCCCAGTAGATCCTTCCTGCCTCACCAATATTCGAATAAATGGCTCCCTTCGCCTCTAGTAATCACCCAATTAAACTTTGACAGTGCTTCTAAAGGCAATCCAGGCCAGGCCGGACATGGAGGAAATTTTAGGGATCATGATGGCAAACCTGTGTTGCTCTTCCTAGGCACAATAGGATGGGACATGAATAACTTAGCTAAACTAAAAGGATTGTGGCAAGGTCTTCACCTCACTCAGCAGCATGGCTTTTTCCCCTTAATAATCGAAGGAGACTCACAAATTCTTGTCAATATGGACAATCAAATTATACAAGGAACACTAGTTCATAAGTTGTCCTGTAGCTGGATACTAGCAACACGTTTACAACACATTGAACAATGGCTCGCAACCAATAGAGCAGTTACCTTCAAACACATCAAGGGAGACGACAACAAAGTGGTTGACCCCTTGGCAAATTTAGGGGTGGCCAATGATTGAATTCTATACACCGGTTCGCTCGACATTATTAAATATGCCATTCATCAACAAGAATATATTGTACTAGTGCAAAATAATGCAGCACCCCTGGATGTGGGTGGTTGATGGGATGTTAATGCGGATACGATGCCGGCCTGGCAGGTGGCTGAGTCACATGGTTATCTGTGAGATCACCTGTGGGAATTTAAGGTAGACCTCTGCCTCTTGGCCGACAGCATTAATCCACTACGCGGATCGAGACCTTCCCTGCAAGCTTCAAATTATGGCTTCGAGCCCTCAACAGACCTCCATTCCACCTTTGAATTACTCTTGCCACTTGTTGTAGCAGAGCCAAGATCTCGCACTGCTACAGGGAGGTATTCCAGGCTTCTCTACTGCGTTGACCTAGGAATGGTCTTCACTTCTCCCATTCTATCCACTACACCTTGCAATTTTATTCCTCAGCCCCTGCCTCTGTCCCTGATCTGAATCCCTCTGTCATTTTTAGTTTAACCTCTGTTGCTCTCACCCCACTTCCTACCATCTCAGCTCACTCTTTGTTGCTGCATCCCTCTCAGAGAAATATCCCTCGTCATCATCATCGTATGGGAAGTAGGCATGGTGGTAGCTGTGAAAGAGAAAATCACCCCCCTATGACACTTCCCTCTGCTTCAACTTCCCCTTCGGCCTCCTCGCCCCCTAGCCCTTTTTTGGGTTTTGTTATATTCTTTCCACGTAGTTAACAGGGGGTTTGAGGGGTACTCGTAACCTCATTTTATGGGGTCCAGGGCAGCGCCGCGAAAATTTTGATTTTGGACCCTATGTTAGGTTGGGTGGACCCACCTATGGTTTTGTGCATGATTTTTGCACATGCTTTTTGGATGCGATGGTTTTTGGTCCATGGTATTGGATGCGATGGTTTTTGGTCCATGGTATTAGATGCTTCGGCATGTATAAATATGTATTATAACATTGAAAGGAACATAATGAAAAATCAAGCTGGTAGTCCCGGTTTTTGGATCCAGTGGAAAAATCTCTATGTATATGTGTTTTATGTGTTATGCTCTCGCATTATTTATTTTTCCGTGTTTTAGAATTCGTATGCAGGTAATTTCTGTATGGGGTTAAAACCTATAGCCTTCCTCTTCCCACTTCCATGACAGTCATCCAGATACCTGTAGTGGAAGAGATCGAGCCCACCCATGTGAGACTCTTCAGATTGATGAGGCCACCTAGATGCCCATTCCAAATGATACCACCTAGTCTGCTCAATTTCATTTCCTTTGCTCCATGGACAGACCTGTAGTCATTGCCATAGTCTCGGTGGAATTGAGGGAGGAATCTGGCATGCACATTGAACCAGACCATAACCCTACGAAGAACCTGGCTCTTCAGCCTCACGACATTGTTCAGAGGGTGTCAAGCATGAGCCATCAACTGGATGCCAAGGATCAACCATCCACCAGCAAAACGATAGTGTCGGGAGGCAAGGCCATCAGCAGAGCCAAAGGCATTCAGGAGGAAGCTAGAGCGCCACACAACACTATGGGTGGCATGTAGGCAGAGGATATTGATTCAGGTGAGTATGGGTGTCCGATTGTGGAAGAGAAGCCACTGTCCTGAGACACCTAACATTCACACGCAGACAGGTCACATGGTCAGTTCAGTCTTTTGTTTTTTTTGTATTTTTACTGTGGTAATATTTGGTTGTTATTTTAAAAAAATGTCACCATGATGGTAAATGCTAAGTCTTAGAGTTGCAGCCCCTACGTGGGTAGAAGAAACTTGTCATTATCTCATCTTCGGATTGGTTTCCCCACCCGAGGTAGTCTCGTTCTAGTTTTGTTGTTAAAACTAGTCATATGGATGTCAGACTGGTTTCCCCACCAGGGGCAGTCTCATTTTAGTTTTGGTGTTTAAAATAGTCATATGGATGTTCTAGACCCGCAGAGGTTGGGGTCCACTGTACATTATTTTTCCATTAATAGATTTAGTTTTACAGAGAAAAAAATAATTGGAAGTAAAATAAAGTAATTTAATTCTTTAGTATGAGGGAGATATGCAATTTTTTCACTACTTAATATGGAATTGGTGTATGGCATGGAAAAATAATATTATTAATACTATGTGATGTGTAATTCATTTTATATTTAGTTGACATGTACTATTTAAAAAATATATATTAATAAAAAAATATTTAGTATGATTCATAAATAAATTTATTTTAGTATCTATATTAAATAAACATAATTCTCTATCAACTTTATACAGAGAAAAAATAGAGTAATTTTAAGTACAATTTATTTCATTTTTAATATGAATTTAACATATAATATTTAAAAAAGTTTAAAAAAAAATCATATTGGATATAAATCAAATATTTCGGTCATGTTAAGTAAAAACATTTATTATTATATATATGTAGAGAGATAGAGAGAAAGTGAGAGAGAATCTTTCTAATTCAATATGTGACATCGAACGTATCCACCAACCAGTCCACGACATTATAGACAAATCAAATGCCATGTACAAGAAGCGACATGATCAACATCGGGTGCCACACAAATTTTAGGTGGGCGACAAAGTTTGGTTGCATTTGCAAAGGGAACATCTTACCAGAGCTTATCGGAAACTCAAACCACTCTGATATGGTCCTTAAAACATTACCAAGGTTTTGGGAGATAATGCATTTCAGATCAACATTCCCACATTCCTTGGCCTACACCCAGTGTTCAATGTGGACTGCCTTCGGCCATACTTTCCAACATTATTAGACATATCCTACATTATAGAACAACTCACACCAAGATAGTTAATCCAGATTACATGGAACAAGTTGCAAGTGATCGGATCATAGACACGGATATCAAGCACACTCATCAGTAGAAGATCGAACTGCATCAAGTTGTCAAAGAAGGCCAACTCCTTCACCAGTGCAAGTGGCTCACCAGGGACCAAGTTCAGCAGAAGTTTCCTCATCTCATGGAGGAACTAAACCCAGTGAGGACGATTGCTTCCTAAGGAGAGGGGGGGGGGGGGATGATCCAAGTGGATATTGGTGGCCACTCGCGAATTCCACTTGGACCCCCACCATTGCTTCTTTTAGTTTTTCATTTTCTTTAATTGTAGCACAGTTTACTATTTTTAGTGTTTTTTCGAGTCCTAAACTTCCAGAGCTGTTTTGAGGCCCTAAATGACGTTTTTTTGGCAATCTACCACGAATGATTATGTGATAAAATAGTATTTTCCACCATACTCCTCAAATAGATCTTTCCAACGAGGCATCATGCACGTCAAATGAAGATAATATGACCAAGTCACGACCCCGGGAAGTTGGTTGTCCAACTAACCCAACGGGGCCCATAAACTCTTGGTGTTACATCTCCTTGGGTTAGGGTTTTGGTTGTTTAGGGTTTTCTCTTATTATTCAATAATAAAAAATGCCCTTGAGCCTCATTGTAACATAGTTCAAAGGCATGTAGCCACCATATCTCTTCTCAGAGATAAGCTACCATCGCCGGAGCGAGCTCATTTCCATTTCTGTTTGTAACCATATTTCAGTATTTTACAATAATGAAATGAAGTATTATTTATGTTACATATTTTATTTATGGTTATATTTGTACTTTGTTGTGTTCCTATTTAAATCCAAATCATAGTTGATCTGAAAATGAGATCTTAGACAATTATTAAGGTATTACAGACTCATGTGCATGGATTTGCCTATGTTACTTTGTGCAACGGATTGATAAGGTTGTGAAATACATAGAAAATGAAGTAGTTAAAGAACATAATAGACAAACACACATAAACACAACAAGTTTAATAAGGAGTTCACCCAACACTCCTAGATTACGTCTCTTGGTCTAGCCTTTATTATGTCTTCAGAAGTAGAGTTTTTACAAAGTGTGAGCTCAATTTGAGTCTCCCACAATAGATACAAATCAACAAGGCTTTAGTTGGATCCCCCAAGACTTTTTGAGTACATTGACTCTCCTCACTGACTCTCTGTCTCTGTTTGCTCTCTGTCTGAACACTGCCTATTCTTGTGTTCTGTCTTCTATGGATTTAAGGCCAATAGGTGTTGTCTGTTCGTTTCTCCTTCTCAAGCTCTCTAGCTCCCAGCCTCTGTTTGCTCGAATCACTCTCTGAGAATTAGCAATCATTAATAAACACCTTCATGGATGGTGTCCACCTGTTTTGTAACGGAATGGTGCATTGATGCCTTTGAAATCCCAAAAATGGTCGTTCTCTATTTACAAAGAGAAATACACATAAAACTGTGAAAATCTTCCAATCTACCATTTATCGGATTTGAAATATTATACATTCTACCTTATAACTCCTATAGAGTCCACCTTTATATCGCACATCGCATCTCCATTGTTGATCTGAGAGATCTAGATCTAACAACTGAGGTTCATTTCGGGCAGCTCATGCGTACAGGAGTTAACCACCCGAAAAGGGTGGTTCTCTCTCTCCGGGGCCTGGCCACGTGGCAGCCAGTGTATGGGCTTGGTAGAGCCTGGCCAGAACCACTTACCGCCTATGGCTCACTGGAAATCCCGCTTATTTTGTGATTTCCCTCTGTATTTGAAAAATTCATTAAAACATGGAAATCCTGCAAAATGGCTCATATTGGGCTTGCAATAATATACAACAGCATTAATAAACCCTTTCGGGTCCAGTCTCATCGCATCAACACTTTATCCTTTGTATTTCATTTATTTAATGAAGACACAAAATACAAACGAAAACCTTGTTTTCTGGATCTCAAAATATATCAAATATCATTCATAATTTTATCAGGTCTAGCTATCACAGTCACAGTTGTTATCGGTTCCGCTCCTTTGCATAGCTCCGATGTGATTTTGCGATCGCATGTGGCTGATCCTTCTGGCCGCGGTTAAGTCTATATATATATATATATATATATATATATATATATATATATATATATATATATATATATCAACAATGTGATAGCCCGATTGAATCTGGACCGTTGATGTACGCACATAGATCAATGGCTCTTGTTTGATTGCGCTGATCGCTATCACGCTTCCCTTATAGCTGCCTTCGAGAGCCTCCAATAGCCTTCGTCGATTGTGATATGCCGATTGGATCTAGACTGTTGATCGGCCAGATTCGACGGCTCTCGTGCGATGTATTTTTAAGCCTCAGATACTTTTTTTTCCACTATTTCTTCATGTTTTCCACTCCCGATAGTGTTATCTACCTTTTTTAAAGGTTTTCTCCTTGCGATAGTTTTTAACTATATGAAGACTTAGAGGGTTTTAGGATATATTTGGATCATTCCTTCCCATTGGAAAACAAAAGCTTTTGGACCACCGAAATTTGGTTTTGAAGCACCAATCAAGTGAGGATACAACTTCCTCACTTGTCCAATATCTATCCATCTCGCAATGTTTGGTTTTGAACCTTTGAGTCCAATTCTGAGGTACTCAACATCCCCTCTGCGCGTAGTTCTCACCTTCCTGTCTAGAAATGCATCTTCCTGCAACTCGTTGAGATATTCAGGCAACAGATCATCAATAGAAGTCAACTAACTTTGCTCTTCAGGATCTTCAATCAATAAAGGTTCAAAAAGTCTCAAGTTCTCTGCATTAACTACCGAATAGATGTCCATGTACGCTGGTAAATCAAGGCAAAAAGCGTTCTCACCAATTTTATCAAGTATCTTGAAAGGCCCATACCTTATTGGCTTCACCTTTTTACCTTCACCTTACATTTTGTCTTCGTTGATGTATAGCCAAAATTGATCACCAACTTGGAAGCTATGCTCAATTCAATGCTTATCATGCCTTGCCTTGTTCTTTGCTTGGCTCTTTTCCAGCTGTTCCTACACTGCCTGGTGAATTTCTTGGATTTGTTCAATGAACTTGGTTACTTTTTCCGCATCACTGTGTCCATCAACTGCTTTGTCTTTATTAAAGACAAAATCCAAGGGAGAGCTTGGTGTAAAACCAAAACAAGTTTCAAAAGGAGATCTCTGTGTAGAAGAGTGCTTAGCACGGTTGTAAGCATGTTGTACATAACAAAAATGTTCATCCCAAAGGGATGCTTATTGCAATAGCCCCTGAGAAACTGGATCACTATCCTATTGACCACCTCTATTTGGCCATCTGTTTGTGGATGAAAGGTCGTTCTCTTCTTCAGTCTGGTGTCCATCAACTCCCACAGGTTTGACCAAACCTTCCCAACAAATCGAGAATCTTGGTCAGATACAATGAAAGTGGGTAACCCAAAATGAACCCAGACATTCTGAAACAACAACTTCATTGTTTATTAAGTTGTAATCTACTTGTTACAAGGTATTAAAATACACATTTTGTTGAACGTGTCCACAATAGCATATAAATAGTCATGACCTTTTCTAGATTTTGGTAATCCCCCAACAAAGTCCATGGAAACACTTTCCCAAGGACGAGAAGGAACTAGAAGTGGAGTATAGAAGCCTAATTTTCTATTGTTGGGTTTTCTTTTAGCACACATGGTACACCCTTTAATATATCTAAAAACGGTTTCATGCGTTCTTGGCCAATAGCAAAATCTTTGCAGCTATGCAATTGCTTTACTTACACCAAAATGACCTGATATAAGAGAAGTATGTTCTTCCCGAATTATGTTAACTCTTTCAGTTTGTGGAATGCATAACTTTCTCAGATGATACAAGAGTTGGTCCTTAACATAATAATCCAATTCTTCTACTTGTTTGCCATGACTTAAACTTGCATATACATCTTTAAAATCTATATCTTGAGCATATTGTTCAATGTAGCTTTCATGCATTATTGAGTTATGCTCAAGTATAGTAGATGCATTTATGATTGGTTTGGACAACATAACTGCAACTTTATTGTTTATGTCTTTCTTATATTTGATGACAAAAAGAAATTGTTGTAGAAAACCCATCCACCTATAGTGTCTTTATTGCTGCAATTTAGTTTGTGAGTGAAAATATTGAAGTGGTTGATGATCTGTATGTATAATTGTTTCCTTGCCCATTAAGACTTTTTCACACTTTGTACTAATGCATACAATTCTTTATCATATGTGGGATAATTAACTACTGCAGAATTAAATGTCTTAGTATGATAACATATGGGTTTACCATGTTACATCAACACTACTCCAATGGCATAGTCACTGGCATCTGTTTCAACCTTGAATGGTCTTTGAAGATCTGGCAATATTAGTACTGGTGTTGTACTAATTTTTTCTTTCAAGGTGTCGAAGGCTTTCTGCTGTTTTCCTCCCCACTGAAACACCTTGTTCAATCTTGTCAAAGCATGTAAGGGAACTACAATCAAGGAAAAATTAGCAATAAACTTTCTCCAATATTGTGTTGCTCCTATGAAGCTCCTAACTTCTATAGAAGATTTGTGTTTATGCCAGTTCACAATGACTTCAACCTTAGAGGGATCTATCTTCAATTCACCACCCCCTACAATATGACCCAAATAATTTAAATATGTTTTGTCAAACTCACATTTTGATAACTTCACATAGAGATTTTCTTTTTTCAAAACATATAGAGTCTTCTTTACATGCTTCAAATTTTATTCCTGTTTTACTGAAAACAAGAATGTCATCTAAATACACAATTACAAAATCATCAATAAAAGGTTTGAGTACATCATTCATAACTGTCATGAAAGTGGCGGGAGCATTATTTAAGCCAAAAGGCATAACCAACCATTCATACAGCCCTTGCTTTGTTTTGGAAGCAGTCTTCCATGCATCTTGTTCTACTATGACCTGATGATAGCCACTACACAAGTCCAACTTGGAAAAGTAGACTGCTTCTTTTAGCTGATCCAATAGATCATCAATGCGAGGAAGGGGATAATGATTCTTGATCGTTATTTTATTCAATGCTTTGTAATCAATGCACATCATCCACGAACCATCTTTCTTTCTGACCAACACGATTGGAGATCTGCATGGTGATGTGCTTGGTCATATGAATCCTTTCTTGTGCAGCTCCTATACTTGCTTCTTGATCTTTAAATTCTCTAAAGCGGATAACTTGTAAATTTCGATGTAAGGCAATGGAGCATCTTGCTGCAAATGAATATCATGTACAATTTCCCTTTTGGGTGGCAGACCGTTAGGTTCTTGAAATAGGATATCATATTCTGAAACAACTTTTTCTATATCAGCTCATTGTTTAGCATCACAACCCTCAAATATATTGGTTTTATTAGAGTTCTTTTTCTTTACGACCATCAGTGAAAATTTCTTGCATGAATTTACAATTCTTTTCATCTACCCTAGGTTTATGAGAGTATTATTATTTTTGAGTTTATGAGCTCTTACAATATATTCTATTCCCTCTTTGGTGAGTTGATACTTATTTTCATCTCTATAGAAAATGACTTTTCTATCATACAAGTAAGGACTTCCTAAAAAAATACCACACATATCCAAGGGAATTATATCTAACTCAACCTCATCTACAAATGTTGACCCAATAGAAAATCTAAGTTTGCATTGTCTAGTCACTTGTAGTTTTGCTTTATCACATACCCAACCTAATGGATATGGCTTCTTGTGAGGTGTGGTTAGTAATCCTAACTTCTTTACAATTGCTTTAGAAATCAAGTTTACTTGTGATACACTATTAAATAAAGTATTAATATTTCGATGCTTGGAAATAACTCTAATATGAAAAATCTCATGTCTTTTCCTCTCATTTTCTTCATTATCAATAGTTTGTGTAGAATTACTAGTAGATGCTTCAGAATTTTTACCTTTTATGCCTATGGTTATGACTGTTGTTTCATCACCTGAGTCTAACCCCAAATCCTTCTGAATAGCAGCAACAATCTTCTTGTTCTTGCCCGCGAACTTTTTGGGTTTCAGCTTTGGATGCAAAGACCAGTAATTTTCATCATCATGTCCATCCTTCTTGCAGTGAGTGCATGAAGGTTTTTTTTTCTATACAAGGTTTGCCTTCCTCTCTTTCCATTTCTACTTCTTCTTTTCCTTGTTCTTGCTTGCAGTGGGTTTTGATGATCCCCCAATCTCTGGGTTCACATTCTTTCCTTTAGCCTCTAGATGTGTAGCTTGAATGGATACCTCATCTATGCTAGTGGGGTTAAACATGAGAAAGGTGTGCCTCAAATAGATATGCAGACCACCTATATACTTCAAAAAAGTTTCAGGTGAGTCTAGAGAAATGCCTATAATTAAGGCTCTTTTTCTAAATTCCTGGGTATAGCTTTGTACACTTTGCCCTTTTAATTGGCGAAGAGTTTTCCAACCCATCATTGCTTGCTGCATATAAGCTAGTGGATAGAATTGTTTTTTAATGGCAGAAACAAATTCACTCCAGGTAGAAAGAATTTTTCCATGCTTCCTCAAATCAGCTTGTGTCCTGCCTTCCCACCACAGTAGGGTAGTTCCTCCATGGCGAAGGCTGGCCAGCTAAATCTTTCTCCTTTTTGAATCAATGTTATGCACCCTACAATACACATCAATCTATCTAATCCAGTTATCTAGCTTTTTTGCATTTAATTCTCCATCATATATTGGCAAATCAAATTTTACATCTAATTTAATGACAGAAGTCTTCTTCTTTTACTTCCCATTAGGGCTAGGAGATGAGGATGATGGAGGAGATGGTGGAGGAGATGGTGGAGGAGATGATGGAGGCTTTTCCTCTTTCCCTTTGCCCTTTGGGGCATCTAGAGAAGGTTCCTCTGCTCCTTTATCTTGTTTGGAGGTTGAAGTACTTTCACCTCAACCTTTCTTGAATTCTCGATACATCTCTTCTACCATGGTCCTCATGGCCATAAAACTTTCCATGAACTAAGATTATGATTCCATATGAGTTTCTTCTACCATTCTCCTCCTAGGATGGATTCTTCCAATTTCTGGGTTGGCCTAAACAAGTTCTCCTTTTCCCAGTTTGAGCTTTGACCTAGTTAGCATTCAAAAACAGTCCAGCACAAGCTTGTCTAACCTTAACAAATAAAAAACCAAAAGCTCTGATACCACTTGATCTGAAAATGAGATCCTAGACAATTATTAAGGTATTACAGACTCATGTGCATGGATTTTCCTATGTTACTTTGTGTAATGGATCGATAAGATTGTGAAATACATAGACACTGAAGCAGTTAAAGAACATAATAGACAAACACACATAAACACAGTAAGTTTAATAAGGAGTTCACCCAACACTCCTGGGCTATGTCTCCTAGTCCAGCCTTCAATGGTGACCTCTCTATTATGTCTTCAGAAGTAGAGTTTTTACAAATTGTGAGCTCAATTTGAGTCTCCCACAACAAATACAAAACAACAAGGCTTTACTTGGATCCCCTAAGACTTTCTGAGTACACAGACTCTCCTCACTGACTCTCTATCTCAGTTTGCTCTTTGTCTCAGTACTGTTAGTTCCTGTCTTTTGTCTTATGTGGCTTTAAAGCCAATCGACGATGTCTATTCGTTTATCCTGTTAGAACCTAAATCTACCTTAGGCTGAAGGAAGGCAAAATTCAGGGTAACCACAAACCACGCTCAGTCTGGTAGCTAGCCCCATCAGAACAGGAGAGGGCTCTCTCCAGGTCACACTCAGTAAAAATACACAATAAAGTCTGAGATGACTCAAAATGAAACACTTATTTTAGGCTAGTAAATAGATGTGGAAAAGGCGATTTTTGAATGACTGAATTTTCTGGGTTGTAAGGGACCAAAGGAACACCTGAGCTAGGAAATTAAATCAAGGACACTGAATATTTCGTGAGGCAAGATAGGTAGGAGGTTTAGCAGCAATATTGAAGCAATATGGAATGGAAAGACTGTTAAGACGTTGAAAAAGGCATAGCAAATGAATCCTTTTCAAACAGAAGAATAAACATACAACATGAATACCTTACCAAGGCAGAGCACTGAACTGGATTTTGCCTTTCTTACTTTAAAGCATTCAACTGGAAATGGTTATGAATGGACTGTATAAAACATAACAAATACAAATATGAAACAGAAAGAAGAAACATCTGCTAAACATCATACCACATGAATCTCATGAATTAGATCTGCATCATTTTATTAATTCCCTGGCCAAAATGTGTAGTGCAGAGCTGAGTTTTCTCTCCCACTGCTCCCAGAAATTCCAACCAAATCTTTGCAAATGGTTTTTCATACAATAAATAGACTTTGCCATTAGGAAATGGAATGACCAAAAGTTGGGGAGTTTTTCAAATCATTACAAACTGGAAATGGAAATCCAACCATTAGTGACAGGTGCAGTGTTACAAAAATGACAAAACTGTAGCGTAGATTGGTGGGTGATTGCTCGCCTTCCTTTTCCCACTTGGATAGAAGCCAACCATTAGGGAAAATACTTTTTAAACTTTGCATTAGGTGCTGGGAAAAATTTAGTGTAAATGAGCGGGCCCACTTGGAGAAAATTGTGAATCGAAATTTCGCGGAGCGGAAGTGATTTTGGCCTTTGGGTCTGTGTGCGCCGTGCCCAAAACTGTATGTGTCGTGCCACTTTGGAGGTGATTTTGAGGTACCTTCTGAAGTCCAAATTGTGCCCAAGTGTGCTTGTCAGAAATCCCTGTCTATCTACCTTCCAACCCAAGTGGAATTTTGGAATTTGGTGCTCATTTTCCCCTCCAAAACTTCAATCTCCCAAGACTACTTCCTGTGTGTCAAAATAGGGGCAGAGAGGTCATTTTTGAGTGTTTTTGACCTCCTGGGGACTCAAACCTTGCCCAAACTTCTTGGCCATGCACCAGAAGTCATGATTTTTCATGCAAAATCCAAAAATATAAACCTTTTGTGATTTAGATCTCCCTATCATAAGCGTTGCGCCAGTGGCGTGGCACACAGTGAGAAAAACCCTGTTTTTTGTACAAAAAATTGCCAAAATGCAAAAAATGCTCCAAACTCCTTGAAATTTGTGTTGGAGCTTCTCTCTGAAGTGTCATTTTGGGCCAAATAGGGTTTGGCCAAGATTCAGAGCTGATCTTGCTCTTTTTGCCTCTTTTGTCTTTTTGTTGCCTTCCTCAATTTCGCCTTCAAATTCCTTATCTGAGCCTTGGAACTCATATTGTGTGCCCTGTAATGCTAAACCATATGCCTCAATAATGCTTTTTCCTTGTCTCTTTCGTCAACAGCTTTCTCTAAGTGGATGTTGATCCTCTTGAGCCAAATCTCTCGATCAGCCTCTATCTGCTGTTGAATGGGTGTCCTCTCATTTAGGCTTTGTTGGGCAGCCTGCTGCTCTTCACGGATGTTTTGCCACCTCTATGAGGCCTCTTGGGTGCATGTACCTTTGTTGGCGAATCAATGCGTGTCTCTTCTTCATGATGATATGACGGATCATATGTCATGTCTGCTGGTGGACAAACTGTTTTGGACAAATAGGTGTTGATATGTCACATTGTCTTGTAATGCCTTTGATGATGTGCTTGACCTTTTTCATCAAGAGAAAATAATGACATGAGGGACAGTAAGGGGAGGGAAAAATAGTGAGGATTAGGGACTATTGGGAGAGATTTTTTTGGGAAATATAGGAGGGTTGTGAAGGGTTTTATGTGTGGGATAGGGTTTAGGGTTTCACCTTTGAAAGTTTTGGGAAAGGGAATTTAGGATAGGGTTTAGTAACTTTAGGGGATGGGGAATAATGGAGTCAAGGAACAAAGGGGTTTAAGGACAAGAGAGATAATGGAAAAGAGTAACCTTGGTGGCGAACAAGTTTTGAAACCCTAGGCAGTAGTTTACATGTGAGGAATTCAAAAAGAAAGGGTTGAAATTTGTGTTTCAATCATTAGCATCCATAAACCACCATACCCTAGCACAAACTTGGATGAAACACATAAATGGGGGCTCTACCTACTTGTGGAATGAATAATTTGCAATTTGTAGCAAGATTTCCATGAATTTCATGCCTTTTAGCCCAGTGCACCACGCCTACCATGTGCGCCGCGCTAGTGTAAATTTACACTGGAAAATTTCTCCCAGTGCGCGCCTTCCATGTGTGCTGCGCCTTTTTGCAGGAGCCTTTTGGAAGCCTTTGCTGTGTCCAAATTGGGTGTAGGATAGCTCGCTGGAAAGGTCTTTGAGTCTACGTTCCAACCCAATCAGACTTTTGAAATTTGGAGTTCATTTGCTCTATCAAAAATTAAATCTCCCAAGAATGGTCAAAATGTGCCAAATGAGGCTGCCTCAAGGCAGAGTGCTGTTGCAGTCAACTTTGGAAGGTGTTACTCAACTCCAAATTTAGCTCATGATATCTCATTGGAAATATATTTGTGTCTAGTTATCATTTTACTCATCAAGAAACTCATTTGGCTAACCAAGCTAGGAGAAAACGTGATTTTCCCAAGGTCATTTTAGAGGTGCATCAATTCTCCCGAGGAAATTGTATTTTTTACATTTTTCTAAAACCATGACACTTGTGTAAAAAGTGAAGGAGGTTTTTCTTCCTTGGACTACTGTGGACAAAAAACTCTCTCAGTTTTCTAAAATTCATCTTTTCTTACTCAAAAAAATCATTTGAGTGAATTATTGAACCTTCCTCTAGCCTGCAAGTATTATTGAAGCACTTTGAGAACAACAATTTGCAAACCCTAGACCTAATGACCAAGTTGACTCTTTGCTTATCAAGAGATTAGAACAGAAATGTAAATGATCTTTAAAATGATTTGACAAACAGACCTAAACCAACAGGATAAGGCCTGAGGGTAAATGACTGACAAGGCCCTTCCGTCAGATTATGGCATGCCCCTAGCAGAATGCAGCTGAGTGAATGGAGCGAGACTCCTAAAAATGAAATGCAGAAAGATTTTTGATCTCTGATAGAGGACTGACAAGACCGACTCTAACATTGGCTCCAATAGGGATAGTAACTCTAGCTCGTTGGAGGTGCCAAGAACTGCAGATCTTTGGGAGAGCAGACAGTGCCTTCGTCCATTTGGGCTATGGAGTCAAAACACAGAAACTGACATTATGCAGACGGACTCTGACTGAAGACTCAAACTGAAAACCATAATAAAACCAGACATGACTAAATCCTAACTAACAAACTAGAAAGATGCTCATATTTTATCTTATTCAGCAAACCTACCCTAATTACTCTTTCCACCATCCGGTCGAGTGAGATGGAACAATTCAATGCAACCAAGTAAGCATTATGGCTGATATTTGATCTCTTCCCAAATGCTTTCTGATGCACAGGAAAAGGGAAGAATCGAAAGGCAACTCCCATGGAAACTTGGAATCAAGTTCACTGCTGACAAACTTGCAAAGCATGAATTGGTTAGATGACTTCAAGAATACTGCAAAAGGATCTTCATAAGCATCGCCATTGATTTCCATTAACACATTAATGCTCTGGTCCAAGTCATCTTCATAGATGGATATTAAACTTTTCCTCACATTTGCACTGTCTTTCTCTGGTGATTGCAGTAAGCGGTCAAAAGGATCCTGAATTTCGTGAAGAATCAAACTCTGTTGTTGATTCCAAACAGAACCAAAGCCTCCTTTATCAATTTCCTCATATGACTGCAAACTCTGGTATGGACTATGAAATGAAAAATCTGTTAAACAAGACAATGAAGGTGACCCTTGAAACAGATGATTATCAACATTCTCTTTTGTCGCATGGTTAGCTAATGAAGAAGAATTTTTACAGCAAACAAAATCTAACACATGAACAAAAGGATCATCAAAAACTTGAGGAGACTGCTGCGATGTATCTATTGAAACTGTATGACAGCCTATTGGCTGTTCATCTTTTTCTTTAGAGATATTACAAAGATTCTGCCTTATAAATTGAAATGCTTCGTAACAAAAGGGTACAGAATCCTCTTGCATCATTAAATCATGTATTTTGGCTGCCTCACCTTCATCTGTAATATGACCTTGAATTGTGTTTGGTGGCTGCAAATCTGGTTCTGTATCCAAAATGATTTCGTCAATCATTTCAAGGGAATATTTCTTATTAACGACCTGCTCAAAAATTTTGCCATCTATCTCATTCTCAACATTAAAACTGAGATATTTTTGATTTCGTACAAGCTTTTCATTTGAATATTTACTATGCAATTTACCCCGCAAAAACTGAAATGATTCAAAACAGAGAGGTAAGGAATCTTCTTGTGTCGTTTGATCATATATGCCAGCTTCTATGTCTTCATGTGTAACCTGACTATTAATGCCATTTGGGGGCTGGAACTCTGAATATAAGAAGTCTGGAACAAAGTTTTCATCACCCTCAAGAGGATCCAAATCAAGATTTGTCGATAGCTGATGTCTGATTGCATGGAAATTATCTCTGATGAAATGACATGAATCAAAGCAAAAAGGCAAAGATTCTTCACCTACTTCAAAATCTGCTGCACTTTCCCCATCGTTTCCATAGCTGATATGCATCGGTTGATTACTGTACTTGAGCTGCTGTAAGCGAACTTCCTCATCCCATAAACTATTTGTTGATTTGTCTGCAAGATTAGCTTCTGTTTGGAGAGCATAATCATCATCATAATACTGATCAAACTGAGGCAAATCATCGGTATAAAACACATCGTCAAGCATACATGTCATATCAACAGGTCTTTCTTCTCCAAGATGATCTACAAAACAATCCTTATGACTACTGAGATAAGAAAAGAAATGTTTTGGATCAGCCACTTGTTCATGAACGTCATTTTCATCTTTTGCAGTCATTTTCCTCACCATCTCTTCTACTGCCTTCACCAAAATGTCAAGATTTTCCTCTAAAGGTGTAGTTTTCTCTAGATCCATGTTTTTCATCTCTTCTTCTTTCAACCTTGCCCTTCTGATCAACAAATGAGCCTCTACATTTACTGCATCATTTTGCATCTCCTCAAGTGTTGCGACATTCTTTTCTCTCAGCTGAAACTCCATTTCCAGATCAAAGGCACCCGGGTAGTGCAAGAGAGCAGATCCAGGAGGGGGTCTTATATCAATCGGCATTGAATAATAAACTTGATTAAATCTGGCTGAAAACTATTGTACTGTCTCCCCTGGCAGTCTTTTCAGTTGATTATACTCTTCTACAATAAGGAAAAGGTTCTGTCCGATCCTCCACATGTCAAGAAAAACTTTGATGAACTGCTATGAATCTGTGATGCTCGCATCAGGCAGGGCTTTGAACCAACTCTTGACTTTGCCTTGCAAAGAAAGAGTAAAAAGCCTTATACTAACATCTTCTTCATCAATTTCGAAAAGGTCCAGAAAAGTCTCAACATTCTACACATGTTGCTCAGCATTGACATTCTTACATTCACCGTCAAATCTTGGCAAGTATAGATCATAGTTTTTGGGGAAAGCATGAAGATTAGAAGGTAAAACAAGAGGTTTATACCTATCTGGCATTATAACAGTTGTAGGAATATATACAAGAGCTATGGGATCAGTTTTGTTTTCTTTAGGCTCATCACTTTGCAGAGAATCATCATAAGATGTAGGAGAAGTAAGGAGGCCAGGATCAAAGGGAAACTTAGTATTTACGCTTTTTGAACAGGTCGATTGAAGATTTTGATCACCTTTATCATACAACAAGTTCTGAAAAACTTTCAGGATAGCTTCAAGAACAACAAAGAAGTAATTCACCAGAAAGCCGAGTAGGTCCTCAATACCATTCCACTCTGTATACTCGAACCTTGTGTAAGATCCTTCCATTTTCGCAGAGAAAGAGTTAGTGCTCCAGTGGAGTCACCATGAAGCTGATTGTCGGGTTCTTCAGTGAATGGAGTCACTAGGTGAATGATTTCAGTCGTCTTCTGTCTGATCACTGTCCACCATCAACCATCAGATCTGAACTTGAGATATGTCCTGGGACAAGACAATCTACAAGCAAACCATTTTGTCCCCAGCGGAGTCGCCACTATGTTAGAGCCTAAATCTGCCTTAGGCTGAAGGAAGGAAAAATCCAGGGTAACCACGAACCACGCTCAGTCTGGTAGCTAGCCCTACCAGAATAGGAGAGGGCTCTCTCCAGGTCACACTCAGTAAAAATACACAATAAAGTCTGAGATGACTCAAAATGAAATACTGATTTAAGGCTATTAAATAGATGTGGAAAAGGCGATTTTTGAATGACTGAATTTTCTGGGCTGTAAGGGACCAAAGGAACACCTCAGCTAGGAAATTAAATCAAGGACAAAATATTTCATGAGGCAAGATAGGCAGGAGGTTTAGCAGTAAGATTGAAGCAATATGGAATGGAAAGACCATTAAGAGGTTGAAAAAGGCATAGAAAATGAATCCTTTTCAAACAGAAGAATAAACATACAACATGAATACCTTACCGAGGCAGAGCACTGAACTGGATTCCGCCTTTCTTACTTTAAACCATTCAACTGGAAATGGTTATGAATGGACTGTATAAAACATAAAAAATAAACATATGAAACAGAAAGAAGAAACATTTGCTAAACATCATACCACATGAATCTCATGAATCAGAGATACATCATTTTATTAATTCCCTGGCCAAAATGTGCGGTGCGGAGCTGAGTTTTCTCTCCCACTGCTCCCAGAAATTCCAACCAACGCTTTGCAAATGGCTTTTCATACAATAAATAGACTTTGCCATTAGGAAATGGAACGAACCAAAGTTGGGGAGTTTTTCAAATCATTACAAACTAGAAATGGAAAGCCAACCATTAGTGACAGGTGCAGTGTTACAAAAATGACAAAACTGTAGTGTAGATTGGTGGGTGACTGCTCGCCTTCCTTTTGCCACTTGGATAGAAGCCAACCTTTAGTGAAAATAATTTTTAAAATTTTCCTTAGGTGCCAGGAAAAATGTAGTGTAAATGAGCAGGCCCACTTGGAGAAAATCGTGAATCAAAATTTCGCGGAGCGGAAGTGATTTTGGCCTTTGGGTCTCTGTGCGTCGTGCCCAAAGCTGTATGCGTTGTGCCACTTTGGAGGAAATTTTGAGTTACTTTATAAAGTATAAATTGTTCCCAAGTATGCTTTTTAGAAAGCCACGTCTATCTGCTTTCCAACCCAAGTCGAATTTCTGAATTTGGTGCTCATTTGCCCCTCCAAAACTTCAATCTCCCAAGACTGCTTGCTGTGTGTCAAAATAGGTGTAGAGAGGTCATTGTTTGAGTGCTTTTGACCTCCTGGGGACTCAAACCTTGCCCAAACTTCTTGGACATGCACCAGCAGTCATGAGTTTGCATGTCAAATCCAAAAGTATAAACCTTTCATGATTTGGATCTCCCTATCATAAGCGTCGCGCCAGTGGCAAGGCGCATAGGGAGAAAAACCCTGTTTTTTGTACAAAAATTTGCCAAAATGCAAAAAATGCTCCAAATTTCTTGAAATTTGGGCTGGAGCTTCTCTATGAAGTTTCATGCTAGGCCAAAGAGGTTTCGGCCAAGATTCAAAGCTGATCTTGCTCTTTTTGCCTCTTTTTTCTTTTTGTTGCCTTCCTCAATTTCGCCTTCAAATTCCTTATCCGAGCCTTGGAACTCATATTGTGTGCCCTGTAATGATAAAACATATGCCTCAATAATGCTTTGTCCTTGTCGCTTTCACCAACAACTTTCTCTAAGTGGATGTTGATCCTCTTGAGCCAAATCTCTCGATCAGCCTCTATCTCCTACTAAATGGGTGTCCTCTCATTTAGGCTTCGTTGGGCAACCTGCTGGTCTTCACGGATGTTTTGCCACCTCTATGAGGCCTCCTGGGTGCATGTACCTCTGTTGGCAAATCACTATGTGTCTTTTCTTCATGATCATATGACAGATCATATGTCATGTCTGCTAGTGGACAAACTATCTTGGACAAATAGGTGTTGATATGTCACACTTTCTTGTAATGCCTTTGATGATGTGCTTGACCTTTGTCACCAAGAGAAAATAATGACATGAGGGACAGTAAGGGGAGGGCAAAATAGTGAGGGATTAGGGACTATTGGGAGATATTTGTTGGGAAATATAGGAGGGTTGTGAAGGGTTTTATGTGTGGGATAGGGTTTAGGGTTTCACCTTTGAAAGTTTTGGGAAAGGGAATTTAGGATAGGGTTTAGTAACTTTAGGGGATGGGGAACAATGGAGTCAAGGAACAAAGGGGTTTAAGGACAAGAGAGATAATGGAAAAGATTAACCTTGGTGGCGAACAAGTTTTGAAACCCTAGGCAGCAGTTTACATGTGAGGAATTCAAAATGAAAGGGTTGAATTTTTGTTTCAATCATTAGCATCCATAAACCACCATGCCGTAGCACAAACTTGGATGAAACACATAAATGGAGGCTCTACCTACTTGTGGAATGAATAATTTTCAATTTGGAGGAAGATTTCCATGAATTCCATGCCTTTTATCCTAGTGCAATGCGCCTCCCATATGTGCTGCACCAGTGTAAATTTACACTGGAAAATTTCTCCCAATGCGCCACGCCTTCCATGTGTGTCGTGCCTTTTCGCAGGAGCCTTTTGGAAGCCTTCCTGGTGTCCCAATTGGGTTTAGGATAGCGCGTTGGAAAGGTCTTTGAGTCTACTTTCCAACCCAACCGGAATTTTTCAATTTGGAGTTCATTTTCCCTATCAAAAATCAAATCTCCCAAGACTGGTCAAAATGTGCCAAATGAGGCTGCCTCAAGGGAGAGTGATGTTGCAATCAACTTTGGAAGGTGTTCCTCAACTCCAAATTGAGCTCATCATAGCTCATTGGAAAGATATTTGTGTCTAGTTATCATTTTACTCATCAAGCAAGTCATTTGGCTAACCAAGCTAGGAGAAAACGTGATTTTCCCAAGGTCATTTTAGAGGTGCATCAATTCTCCCGAGGCAATTGTATTTTTGACATTTCTCTAAAACCATGACACCTGTGTAAAAAGTGAAGGAGGTTTTTCTTCCTTGGACTATGTGGACAAAAAACTCTCTCATATTTATAAAATTCATCTTTTCTTGCTCATAAACATCATTTGAGTGAATTATTGAACCTTCCTCTGGCCTGCAAGTATTATTGAATCACTTTGAGAATAACAATTTGCAAACTCTAGAACTAATGACCAAGTTGACTCTTTGATTATCAAGAGATTAGAACAGAACTGTAAATGACCTTTAAAATGATTTGACAAACAAACCTAAACCAGCAGGATAAGGCTTGAGGGTAAATGACTGACAAGGCCCTTTCGTTAGATTATGGCATGCCCCTAGCAGAATGCAGCTGAGTGAATGGAGCGAGACTCCTAAAAATGAAATGCAGAAAGAGTTTTGATCTCTTATGGAGGACTAACAAGACCGACTCTAACATATGCTTCTCGAGCTCTCTAGCTCCTGGTCTCTGCCCGCTTATATCCCCCTCTAAGTGTTAGCAATCATTGCTAAACGCCTTCAAGGATGGTGGCCACCTGTTCTATAACAGAATGGTCCATCGATGCCTTTGAAATCCCAAAAATGGTCGTTCTCTATTTACATAGATAAATACACGTAAAACTATGAAAATCCACCAATCTGTCATTTATTAGATTTGAAATATTATAAATTCTGCCTTATAGCTCCTATAGGGTCCGCCTTTATATCGCTTATCGCATCTCCACTGTTGATCTGAGAGATCTAGATCCAACAATTGAAGTTCATTTCAGGTGGCTCATGCGTATGTGAGTTAATTGCTCGAAAAGGGTGGTTTTCTCTCTCCAGGGCCTGGCCACGTGGCAGCGAGTGTATGGGCTCAGGAAGAGCCTGACCAAAACCACTTACTGCCTACAGCCTACCCAAATCCTTGCTTATTTTATTATTTCCCTTTGTATTTGAAAAATTCATTAAAACATGGAAATTCGGCAAAATGATTCATATCGGACTTGAAATAATATATGACAACATTAATAAACCCTTTTGGGTATGGTCTCATCGCATTAGTGCTTTATCCTTTGTATTTCATTTATTTAATGAAGACACGAAATAAAAAGGAAAACCTTGTTTTCCAGATCTCAAAATATATCCAATATCGTTCATAATTTTATCGGGTCCGGCTGTTGTAATCACTGTTGTTATCGGCTCCGCTCCTTTGCATAGCTCTGATGCGATATTTTGATATCACAATCACATGTCGCTGATCCTTCAGGCCGCGATTAAGTCCATATATATATATATATATATATATTATATATAGATATATATATATATATATATATATATATATATATATATATATATATATATATATATATATATATAAGTGATGTAATAGCGCGACTGAATTTTGATCATTGATTTGTGTGCATAAATCAATGACTCTCATTTGATCGCGTTGATCGCTATCGTGCTTCCCATATAGCCGCCTCCGATATCCTCCAATAGCCTTCGCCAATTGCAATATGCCAATCGGATTTGGACTATTGATCGGCCAGATCCGACGGCTCTTGTGCAAAGTACTTTCAAACTGCCAATAGTTTTTCCACTATCTCTTCATGTTTTTCACTCCCGATAGTGTTATCCGCATTTTTTAAAGGTTTTTTCCTTGCGAGAGTTTTTAACTATATGAAGACTTAGAGGGTTTTAGGATCCATTTGGATCAATAGTGGCCTAGATTGAGTAGCGACTTGCGTGATTGGAAAGTTGTGCTTTGTACACCGGTGGTGGCCAGCGCATATGTCAAAAAGAATTTTTATAATAATAGAAGAAGAGCGAAGTAGAAAATCCAAAGGTGGTTTTATCCCTTTGGGTTTCCACATAAGATCCAGTGTCACTATGTGATGATGATTTGTGTGGTTGTGCTTTGATGTTTCACTACACATGGTTAATAGTTTATGTGCTTGATTGTTCATGCATTGATCTTGTTATTGTTTAGATTTGTTGATAGATATACATTGTGATGTGTTGCAAATAAGTGAATGAAGCAAGATTTGTAAGAAAGGAAAAAATTGGTAAAGACTAATCATAGTGCACAATATTGACTGACCCCGGCTCTCAATATTATTCATCTCTTCCAACAAGTAGTATCAAACCCTCAAATTTCCAATAGTATAATCAATAAAATTGAGTTGACATGTTACATGTTATAGAAATGTCTTGAAAATGATCAAATGATTCATAATTCAAGATCATATAATATATGAAAACACCATGCCACTTGCAAATTTCAATCCAAAACTAGGGTATAGAAATTGTGCAAGAATAAAAATAACAACACTTCTTTATATAAATAGTTGTGTCAAGAGATCTACAATGCTATCAAATTTTTTCATAGTAACAAAATGAATATGATGTGAAGAAATGTAAGAAATCAAGATATCATATTATCAACACAACAAAGGCATATATCCAACATTTATCATTAGGATTTGAGATGTGTCTTCAATGTCTTCCAAGATCATATCCACATCATATAATCCAATCATATACCAATGAAAAGAAAAGCTTGCCAATGTTTAAAAGAAATTAAAACACTCTTCACAAGGGTAAAATATTTGCTTGAAAACCTAATGGTCATTCAAGGTTACAAAGCAAAGTAGCAAAAACACAAAACAAAGAAAAATACATACCTGCAATTTCTAGAAGTTTTACAATTTGTCTCCGGAGATGGAGAGAGATGCCTAAAATAGTTTCCACCCAACATAAGGACCAGACCCTTAAGCCTCAGTTCTCCCATGGATCAATTATGCCAATATGAGAGATCCAATTTAGTTTTCCACCGACCATGTTTTGTTGCTTAAATGCATGAAAAGGCACTCTCTCCTTACTAATTGATCTCCTTGTTGCCATCTCCTAACATTATTTTCTTACATTTAATCATAACTCCCATAATGGACAACCAACTTCCTTCACTATATAAAATCTAGGTCGAGTGTACCTTTCCCATTTCTCACAAGAACCAAACATATTTCACTGCAAAGTCTTCCAAAATAACTTGCTCCCATCTATTGATGTGAAAATTTGATATGCATGCAAGCTACTAAGTGGAGGGAAACCTCCCCTCCCTTATATTCATCTTGGGTCTCATCTCGAGCTCGAGTGAGGTTCTTTGTATCCATAGCCAGAGTGGATAGTGAACTATGTATATATTATATAGAAAAAATGAAAATAAAGAAACTCTTATAATTAAAACATTTTATTAGCGTGTTGCTCAAAAACATCAGATATATATATATATATATATATCTATCATTATTAAATAATATATATATATATTATATATATATATATAATATATAAATATATATATATATAATATATTAGTATATATCTTATGGATATGTGTTTCTACTTCCAAATATGAAGAGAGATGTATGACCATTTCAATGTGGAGAATGTGAATCATTAGAAAAATATTTCAATGTCAACTATGTATATATTATATAAAACAGGCAAAAATAACAAATTTCTTATAGTTAAAGCATTTTATTAGTGTGTTTCTTAAAACCAATATAGATCAATCTTAAATCTGGATTTACATCCAGAGAGCTGGGTGGAATCAAATCTCTAAAGGTATAACAATTTCCTCATGTTTTACACTGTAAAAGATGTTTGCATCTTGATAGGCTTGATCCCTCTCCGCCCTTGCATTGAAAAAAAAATGTTTACATCTTGATAAATTTGATCCCTTTATAGATTCAAAGATAAGATGGATCTATGCTACTCTATAGGAAATTGGTCCAAGAAATAGACTTTCTATATCTCCACATATAATATTGTCAAATAAACCTTAGTGTTATGTGCTCATGAAACTTATAAAATTCATAAAACAATATCAACTCATAATACTACACTTATGCTAAAAACTATAAAATTCACAAGACTAAATCAACTTATAAATTTCTTTAAATTTTTTATATGTACAACGTAATGTGAAATGTATATCTATTTTTAGAGTCTACATGCATAAGACATGTAATATCTATTTTTATAGTCTACATGCGTAAGACATGTAATATGAAGAAAATACTAATAACGAAGAAAACGTTTATTAACGTAAGGAGAATATTTCATTGTCCACCTTATATAAAATACTTTTATACAACCACCCAACCACCATCTACCATTCACTAATCAACATTAAAAACACTAAACTTATCGTGTGAAGAGAATTTATTTACAACGATTCAATAATCAACATTAAAACCACTTGAATTTATTTGCCGAGGAATTCATGGTGTTGCCTTTACACAGCATTGACATTTCTACTTCCGTGGAGATTCTGAACACCACTACAGCTTTGGCTCCGTGGAAGAAGATCTTTGTCAGCCGTCTTCTTGAAAGAGGCAGAGAAATAACAAGGCCTTTCTTCGTCGATTCTCCCCACACCAAGTTTATGAAGATGAGAATGATCTGTAGGACTGCTCACACTCCGAGGAAAGGTGTCATGTTCCGACAACTTTGTTGTTGCTCTCTGTTTCTGAGACGCGGCTTTCACCAGCTCTCTGTAATCGTATTCTTGGTCCCTCGGGGAAGAAGAGTTTGAGGTAAAGGACATGGGGACAGCCATGGCGGTACCGGGAGCCCAAGCGATGGCAGCGTAATTTTCCATCCCGACGCACTTGTTCATGCTACCCACATAGCAATCTCGAACTCTGGCTAGATACGGGATGGGAGAGAGAGCTCTCATGAATTTACAGAACGCTCGGAGTGGTTGACGCGGGTTTATTGCATCCACTTTGCCATCTAACTCTGAGGACTTCATGATCACACCGGAAAGAAAGAAATGTATGCACACTTCCACAAAGCTATGAGATTATTGCAAAGAGTGCAGTTTGTCGTATAAATAGAGTGGTTTGATCCCTATAACGTCTTTTCTGAAATTACCTATGCGTTGACAAGATCGTGATGGGTATTGGAAACATAAAACCCTTAAATCACTCTACACTCTCCTTGACAACCCCGCTACAGTGTAGACTTTTTTTTGTTAGGTAATACAATTTTAAGAATTTTTTTTGTCGTTTTAAAAAAATAATTTAAAAAAAAATAAAAATATAAATTAATTGTAGATTAGAATAGAAAAATTTAATTTAAAAATTTTGTTATATTTTAATTAAAATTAATTAGAAAAAAATTAATGAAAAAATTATTTAATAATTAAAATTAAACTATTCCTTAAAAATAATATATGGATGCTATCATCTACTCAATAAATAAATATATATATATATACATATATAGAGCATTACTGTCATCTCAATATATATATATAACCAGATGCCTCGTTGTCCTAAGTTTTCAACCATAAAATAGGGTTGTATTCTGCGGAGATGTCCCTGCATCTTTATTTTTAAGAGAGCGTTGACTAAATTTTCGGAATTTTCGAAGATTTAAGTTCAATCAGGTAATACATTAAAACGGTAGGATTGTAATCCTTTTAAAATTTGTGCCAAATTTTGTGAATGTTTTACTGAAATGAAACTTTTCTATTACTAGATTAATTTACTTTTGTTATTATAATACACTCTGCTTTGTATCTGGATGATTGTGATTTCTATGGTTGTTTACGCAATTATTTATGGAAAATTTTAAAGCAGGGGTGATGCAAATGACAGCGCAATACATGGCATTGTCATTGCACTAATTCTACATTGACGGAGTTTTTTTTGTGTTTGTATTTTTTAATATGTATTTTATAAGCACTTATTTAGAGTAAATAGGAAGAGTTTTTCTACGTTGAATGAGTAATAAGTCAGAAGATATAATATTGCAAAATAATATAAAATGGTTATTTTTATGTTATGTTTACATTTAAATTGTTAGGTTGTGTTACATTTATGTTGTAGTGTGTTAATCTAGTTATTGATATCATATTGGGTGTTGTATTGTTGTTGTTTTTAATCGTATGTCTATCTTATCAGTGTTGTGATAACATCAAAATATAGAGTCCTATGTCCATCTTATCAGTGTTGTGATAACATCAAAATATAGAGTCCTGTGTCATTTCATATTCACATTATATTGCATTTTCTTAGTATCGTAAGTGATGTGTTAATGTGATGTGCTTTTATTATTCATTTTGCATCATAATAGTATCATAAAGAGAATTTTACATCAAATTAATATCATATATGTTTCAAAATTCTACTTTACTATATTATCACTATATTAATTTTAAAATATTTTAGTATTAAAATTGTGATAATTGATTGGGTACATTGTACTTAAGACTTCATCATAAACTCATTATGACCTACAATTAAACCATCATGTCACTTTCTTTGTAACATATCTCTCTTTTTATAAGAAAATATAAATATTTACCCTTAAAGTAGCAATATTTATTTTTTGTTTTAAGTAAGAAAAAACATTTCTCTATAACAAATTTCTTTCATTTGCAATCCTTATTGTTCTTATCTATTCTCTTAAACTTACCACACTCAGTGATCATTATTTAATCACTTACTATTTGTTCATGAAACGTAACGTTGTGCAAGCTCAGTTCCTCAATTTCTTAATTCGTAATAACGCTTCTTTAGCTAGAATGATGACAGAGGATTTCTTCTAATTACACTTATTCTCGATGCTCAAACTTTAATTATTCATGCTAACTTTTTATTTTATAACCATACTATTTTGGTATTTATTTTGTACATGAGAATACCCTCCCTGCCTCCTTTCTTCCTTTTCCTCCTTGTTCTTTGGGTCCTTTTCTTCTTTTTGATTCTAGGTCACTCTTCCCGTTTGATTTTTATTTTTTCTTAATTGATATTTTTAAGTATAATCTTAGCTAATATTTATTTAAAAATAAAAATTGAAACGAATTACCTTTTTAACCAACCATTAGCAATATTCTATTTTAAACAACCTATTAGTTAATCATCAAACTATAATATATATTAATAATATTTTATTAAACAAGTAAAATAACTTTTTATAATTTAATGTATATATCTAACCTTTTCTTAATACTTACTATTATTAAAATAAAAAAAATAAATAAATAAATATATATATATATATATTAATATAATATATTATATATTATATATATTATATAATTTAAATAAATAAATGATTATTTTAAATAAACTATCAATAAATATAGAATAAATTATATTAACAAATAATAATAATTAAATAATAAATTAAGAAATAATATATAAACATATAAATTAATTTTTAAACTATACATTAATTGTTGGTAATTATTTATATATTTTAATCTTAATATTATCATTTTAATTAAAATATATATTTTACATTAAATATTATATTAAAAAATAGATAAATGAATTATTAAAAAAAACTAACTTTCAATATATTTTTACCAATTTAACTTGGTTCTATAAATATAATAATAAATAATAGTAAGAATAAGAACAGTAAGAATAATAATAATATTAATTAATCCATAAAAAATTGACCTGCCCTTGGGTCAAAAATTAGCCGTTTATCTTTTTTGTCGTTGGAGTCTCTGCTCAGACTATTTAACTTGCTGGATCGGATCTGTTTCTTCAACTTTTCCTGACGATGAACCACACTCGTTGGTTCGAAACATGTCAACAAAAGTCTTTCTATATGTGATTTACGCTGAAATTCTTCTTATAACCTTTGTTACATATTTATCACTATATGTACATAATCTTCAATTTATAAATATGTATATATGTCAATGATTCTGGTGACATAATTAATCTTGTATATATTATCAAACATCTTATTGACTATGTAGTATACATAGGGGTGGATAATATGGGGTAGCTAAGCGTATAAACTAGGGCATAATGTTATGTAAACGAGGACCAAAATTACTTAGTTTAGTAAATAAAGCTCATAAGTTGTTACGATTGTAAGTGGTTAACCCTCATTATAAAAAGAGACAACAATTAGTTAGTTTAGTTAAGGATGATGAATAAATGATCCACAGTAACCTTCATTACGGAAGGGACCACAATTAGGTAGGAAATAATGAAATAAGCCCATGCTATTGGATGTATGGTATCACCCATGGTATTGTATGTATGAAGCTTATATGGAGGCTAGAAGACTCTACATTGGAAATATGATGAGTATTGTTTTTTATTGACAAGCATATGGCTTTTGGAGCATTAGCCTTACTTAAAGAGTAATTGCATGGTGTTAACCAACCTTGGGGTGTTTCAATTAATAAATATCTTAAACCATTTATATATATATATAATATATATATATAATTATATATAATATATAATATATATATATATATATATATATATATAGATAATATATATATATATATATATATATATAATATTATATATATATATATATATATATTCTTTGGATTGTTCTTAGGTTTATATTATCAAAGGTTTCAATCTATTTGTAGATTTGTTAGATTCAACCCCCCTTAAAGCATGTTTCATCCCCGAAACATGAGAAGAACACAAATAATAAGATCTACTCAAAAGAATAGTCCAATGGTATTGTTATAAGGAATTTACAACTGCGGACAAAACTATCTTCCCTAGACATAGTGGACTGGTCTAGAACAACATAAGTCAAGGAATATAAAATTTCCCTTAAAGAAAGTGAAGAATGGAAAGAGGCTTACTTGGAATTCGTCGCAAGATTTTCTCTCCTCTTGGATTATAAGCTCTAATCGTAGTGTTGATTGCTATAATTCGAACCTGTACACACAAAAAACACAAGCTAGAGATCTATGACATCTATGCAGCATTATCCAATTACCCTATTCAATGGATACTCAAAAGCCTTGAAATAATGAATGTAAACATAACGTAACACAAAACATATAGGAAAATGGTATACTCTTTGCATTAAGATGAATACGAGAGAGCTTACAAACAAGAATGGTAGCTAATCTTGTATAGATCTCCTCAAGTTGACTTGTCCCACCTTGTCACAAAGCACACCTCAATGTCACCCTAATGCATGAAGATGAGGGAATGAATAGTCTCCAAAAGCCAACCCTCATGTTGTAGATGGTTGTAAATTTATAGGAGAGGGATGGTAGTTTAGGAATTCTTATCCATTTACCAATTTATGTTTGCGATCCACTTAACATGGGAGGATGAGCTCAAGGGATAAGAGGTGAACTCTCGAAGGTAGGATCATATATGATTCAAACTTCTTATCTAAGGTAAATTCTTAAAAAAATCCCTAGAAGATTCTAGAAGAGGGAGATTCTCGATTCTTTTTAGTTTTCCTGAATTTCTAGAATCTCTGCCCAACAAGAAGCAAACGACTGTTGATCAACATTGGTGCAAACAAGAGTAACTTTCTATTGAATGCATATCTCTAAAGCAGAAGGGTGCCTTGGGCTTTAAAAGCATTGATTTTTGGTCTTTAGACCCAAAAAATCAATTATTTGGAAAGATCATGCTTAGGGATTTATGTAGGGATGATGGAAACATGTTCACGAATGTGGATTGATCCATTTTGTAGGCTTATTGACCAGATGTGAAAAAATGGCCTATAATAGATTTCCCCCTGAAATGCAAAGTCAAAAATGGTAGTTGATGACTAAAATTCTCTACCTTGTGACAAGTTCAGATCAAGAACAACTCGTCGAGATTATCATCTTTTACAAGACAATTTCATCATGATATCTCAGCTGACAGAGGCATACCTATGCTCAAAACATAATCTAACATTAGATGTACAATGATCAAGAAGTCACGTCTACTGATGACAAAGTGTGGACCCACGATTTGATGACTATTTGTATGATAATATTTTTCATGCTTTTTAATCTTGAATTAATCCTAAAAGCACAACCTGAATGAATGGAACTAGATCTGGGTCTTCTATCTCATTCACTCAGTCATCCAATGTATGGGTTTAACCATGTGAATAAAGGAGTTGGAGTTGAACATTTCAAACACCATTCGATTATTGACCATTGATATAAGTCATTAAAAGACACGAGAGAAACCATCGATGATGTTAATGCTTCTCAAGGTGTTGTAGCACGATCCATAATGAGTTGAAGTTGAACACCACACATAATATTTCGGTCGAAGGCCAATGATGAAAACTTGTTGTCGAGAGTGAGGAAACTTGTCATTGACGTATGCAATCCCTAAGGTAATGAAGGAAGAGGTTCTAAGTCAACGTCTTGGATAATGAGTTGATTTTGATAGGAATTGACCCATCGTAGGAGGGCCTTGATGTATCCCTCATCAACAACACGAAACAGGTATCAATATTTGAGACAAAATGATGTTGATATGGGACTGGTTTAACAAATACAGACCCAGAACCGAAAGCGAAGGATTTGATATAGTGTGATGAACAAAAAAAAAGTACATTTCCCAACCCAATAGCGCCAAAGATGAAGTGGAAGAGTGTCATGTTCAAGAGTGACTTACTTCCATTAATAGGTAGAGTACCCTATTTTCCCAATTTCCCCTACCATTTCTAGTCAGTACCTCTTTATTTTTTAACAAGCTTAAGGATGATAATGTATGCTTGATTTGTAAGTTCACCCTTTTGATGAATCCCTCTAAATATCCTTAACGAACCCTAAGGAGGAATGGCTTGGCCTTGTCATGTTTGACAAGTCCATCATTTTTTATGTTTTTACAAGTGCAACAAAGGCATAACTCGACTCCTTTTTCATTTTTAGAGATTTTAAAAAAGAGGTGAAAAGAAAATTCCAAAGGTTCCTTTTCATAAATAGTCTCTTGAGTCGAAAAAGCTAGAAAATGATACTCAAGAGATCCTCTTAGCCATGTTCGACTAAGGTATTCTTTTTTTGTAAATAACCTATCTTATTCTAGAAAAGGGTTAAACTTATACTAAGTAGATGTCCTTTCATTTACTTTAATGAGTTCAAAAAGACAATTGCTCGACAATATTTTCATGTTTTAGGAGTCTAAAAGGAGTGGAAAGAGGAATCCTCCTAGAGGAACGAGTGGCATAAAGGGTAACAACTAGTAACTTTCGGTCATGATGGAACTTCTCAAAACAAGGAAAGGTTAAGAGGATGGCTAATAAGACTATTCATCATAGTTGTGCCTTAGGAAAGGGTAAAACAACCAAGTGAATGTATATGATCAACCAAGTAGATGGTAATAATGGAATGAGAAAAATGAGGCTCATCTGGTAGAATCAATCTAATAAAATGTAGCAAACACGAGAGATAATATGAGAATGGTTTCATTTTTACACGAGATTGAAACACGTGGAAAATATGTTTGAGAATACTTGAAGAGGGTTTGGTTTTTTTTCACAAGCTTGAAACATGTGGAAAACTATGCTTGAAATACTTTTGCATGTCCCAAGCATAATGATTCAATTCTAGGCACATGCCCCCAAAGCTTCATTTCATTCACCTAAGTAGACCACTGGTTACTGGATGGATGGAATGAAGGTTTATTTACAAGATCAAGTGAAAGACTCAACTAGGAATTTACAAGATATAATTAAAGACTTCGATTGGAAGGGGGATTACTTCATTTTTTAATGGGATTGACACCAAAAAAAATATGATCATGGTACCTTGTTTCATTTGTTAATGATCTTGACACAAGAAAAGGAACTAAGATTTTGGAACGTTGTTTCATTTTTAAGGAGCTTGATAGAAAACAAGGAACTATGCTCTGGTGCCTTGATCATGAGCTCTAGGAGGCCATGGATTCCAAGAGGTTCTCATCAGATCGAATAAAAAATGCTCTAGAAGGAAGACATCTTGAAGGTTCCAATAGAAATATCAACCTCTAATGCCCCTAGTAAATGATGCACCACCTCACCTACTAGATCATTAGTGACACGAGAATGGAACAAGTTGCCACATAATTAACCTATGGTGGGCGTGACACCGCTTGCATATAAGTACCATCTAGGGAAGTTGGTTGATTGGGAGTCAAGCTAGAACTAATGAACGAAGCTTGTCAATGATCAAGATTATTCCTTCATGTAGCAAACACATCACATGAAAGAGTGAAGGGACAAGAGATGCCATGACATAAACATAGTCACACCTAAGGAATAAATTAAAATCCAAAGGGTCTTGGACTACCATCACATTGATATAGACAATATTTCCTCCTAAAGTAATAGGAAAATGGGAAGGATATGTAACAGTTAACTGGTTCATCTATTAAAAGCTAACAGATTATAGGTAATATGTACAAGCTATAGAGAACCTAAAGCTTGCCAAGTAGTTTAGGATAGAATACTAACATATGCTCCTTCATCTATGATTGTTCTAGGTACAAGAATATTATAAGCTTGTACTATGATCTAGAAGGGCATGTAAGGATGAAGATGATTTCCTTCTAGTGAACTGTGATAAAAGGAAGTGACCATACTACTTAGAGGGGGTGTGATGGGAATCGGGGAATTGTCCCCTTGTGCTATGGGAATGGGAGAGATTTTCCCCTGTATCATGGGAATGGGAGGATTGTCCCCCTTTTTCATTAGGATGGGAGGATTTCCTCCCAATTCATTAGAATCTAAAGAAATGAGAATAACCTTAGCAGTATGTATATCACTCTCTACATGAAAGGTACAATCATCTAAAGGTGAAGTCAAGTCAACAATTTTCTCAACAAATGTCGGTCGGGAATGGACTTATGGGATTCATGTTCATAGAGGTGGGATTGATTGGAGACAGATTCTTATTAATCACTTAATCAACTAGTGGAGAATTTGGAGAATGTTTTGAAAAACCAACAAGAAGACAAGGCTGATAATATGTAAGTTTTTCCAATATTTTTTAGGCTTCATCCATATAAGGACAAAGGTGTATAGGATGATTCCCTTCACATAAACTATAGGGAAACTTAACCTTACCCTTCTTCCCCTAAACCTTATGATCACTAATTGATGGTTTTTCACTAGCATGATCTTTAGAGGATTATGACAAAGGGGAATTATGTTGGGGGTATGCAAACTTATTTCAAGCATAATTTTTCTCATGTTTCAAGCTTGTAAAAGAAATGAAACCATCTTCAAGTATTATAAAGTGTACTTTCCACATGTTTCAAGCTTGTGAAAAAATAAACCATTCTCATCCTATCCCTTGTGATTGCTATTTTTTATCAGTCTGAGTTTTCTAGATGAGCCTTGGTTATCTCATTCCATCGCAACCATCTACTTGGCTGATCATACACTTTCACTTGGTTGTTTTACCCTTTCCCGAGGAACAACTATGATGTGTGGTCTTATTAGCCAACCTCTTGACCTTTGCGTGTTTTGGAGGTTCCATCATGATCGGAACTAGTTGTCACCCTTTATACCACTCATTCCTCTAGGAGGACTCCTCTTTCAACTCTTTTCAGACTCCTAAAACATGAAAATATTTTTGAGCACTCGTCTTTTATAACTCGTTAAAGTAAATCAAAAGACGTCTACTTAGTATAACTTTAGCCCATTTCCGGACTGAGATAGACTATTTATGAAAAAGGAATATCTTCTTTGAACATGGTAAGAGTCTTTCCTGAGTATTGTTTTATGCCTTTTTAGACTGAAGAGACTCTTTATGAAAAGGAACCTTTGGATTTTTCTTTTCGCCTCTTTTTCAAACTATCCAAACATGAAAAAGGAGCTAAGGTATGACTTTGCTGGACTTGTAAAAACATCAAACAATGATGGAATCATCAAATATGATGAGACCGAACTACTCCTTATCATGGTTCATTAAATATACTAAGAGGGATTCATCAGAAGGATGATCTTACAGATCAAGCATATGTTATCCTCCTCAAACTTATTAAAAAATAAATAGGTACTAACTAGAAATAGTTGGGGAAATTTAGAAAATAGGGTATTCTACCTATTAATGGCAACGATTTACTCTTGAACATGACACTCTTCCACTTCATCTCTGTGGCTTTGGGGTTGGGAAATCTATTTGTTTTTTGTTCATCTCACCATATCAAAGCCACTACCTTTAGTTTTTTATCAGTGCTTCCAAATCCATTTGGTGTCACCGATATGTTCCTAAACCAGTTCCACATCGGCATCATTCTGTCTCAAATATTGATACCCATTTCATGTTGTTAATGAGGGATATATCAAGGCCCTCCTTTGACAGGTCACTTTCTATCATGATCAAGTCATTATCCAGGAAGTCGACTTAGAAACTCTTCCTTCAATACCTTGGGGCTTGTTTACATTAATAGAAATTTTCCACTCTCTCAACAAAAGGTTTTCATCATTGGCCTTCAACCGAATGATTTTTTGTGGTGTTTGACTTCAACTCATTCATTCAAACCATATAGATCGTTCTGCATTACCTTGAGAACCATTAACATCATCGGTGGCTTCTCTTGTGTTTGTTAATGACTTATATCATTGGTTGGTAATCAGATGGTATCTTCCATGTTCGACTCCAACTCCTTTATTCACATGGTTAGACTCGTATTTTGGACGATCGAGTGAACGAGATAAAAGACCCTGGATCTAGTTCCATCCTTATGGGTTGTGCTTCCAAGGTTAATGGAAGATTGCAAAGCATGATGGCTTTGATCGTGGGTCTGTTAGGGTTCTATAATTTATAGGATCTCAAGGTGATTGAGTATCTCACATTTTGCAGATTTCTTATTGTTCATAGATTTCAATATTCAATTGATTTCCAAAAAAGAAAAAAGAAAAGAAAAGAGGGTATTTAAAAAAGAGAGAGGGAAAAACAAAGGAGAAAATACAGTGAAAAGAAAATAAAACGCCAAATATTATTTAATTCATACAGTTTAAGCATAATTGAACAAATTTCAATTTTTGTTGATTGGGTAGAAAATAAAGATCTGCCAAATGATTTAAGCTTGGCAAATCAGTATCTAGGTAGAAAAGAAATTGGTTCAATTGTTCAATCCGAACCAATAGGAGAGATAAGTGATAGAGTAGGTTAGAAATTTAAAAAAAAAAGTGAAAAAGGGTCTGCAAGTCTAAATGCACCCTCCAAAAAACAAAATTGTTAGATTAGAAACGAAGGATTCAATAATCAACATTAAAACCACTTGAATTTATTTGCCATTTGTCCGATGGATGAATTCATGGTGTTGCCTTCAGACAATATTGACATTTCTCCTTCCGGGGAGATTCATATTCTGAGCACCACTACAGCTTTCGCTCCGTGGAAGAAGATCTTCGTCAGCCATCTTCTTGAAAGAGGCAGAGAAATAACAAGGCCTTTCTTCGTCGATTCTCCCCACACCAAGTTTTTGAATATGAGAATGATCTGTAGGACTGCTCACACTCCGAGGAAAGGTGTCATGTTCCGACAACTTTCTTGTTGCTCTCTGTTTCTGAGACGCGGCTTTCACCAGCTCTCTGTAATCGTATTCTTGGTCCCTTGGGGAAGAAGAGTTTGAGGTAAAGGACATGGGGACAGCCATGGCGGTACCGGGAGCCCAAGCGATGGCAGCGTAATTTTCCATCCCGACGCAGTTGTTCATGCTACCCACATAGCAATATCGAACTCTGGCTAGATACGGGATGGGAGAGAGAGCTCTCATGAATTTATAGAACGCTCAGAGTGGTTGACGCGGGTTTATTGTATCCACTTTGCCATCTAACTCTGAGGACTTCATGATCAGACCGGAGTGAAAGAAATGTATGCACACTTCCACAAAGCTATGAGATTATGGGAGAGAGAGCTCTCATGAATTTACAGAACGCTCGGAGTTGTTGACGCGGGTTTATTGTATCCACTTTGCCATCTAACTCTGAGGACTTCATGATCACACCGGAAAGAAAGAAATGTATGCACACTTCACAAAGGTATGAGATTATTGCAAAGAGTGCAATTTGTCGTATAAATAGAGTGGTTTGATCCCTATAACGTCTTTTCTGAAATTACCTATGCGTTGACAAGATCGTGATGGGTATTGGAAACATAAAACCCTTAAATCACTCTACACTCTCCTTGGCAACCCCGCTACAGTGTAGACTTTTTTTGTTAGGTAATACAATTTTAAGAATTTTTTTTGTCGGTTTAAAATATAATTTTAAATATATAAAATAATTTAAATAAAATTATGTAGATTAAATAATTTAAATTTAAATTTTTAAAAAATTTTGTTATATTTAATTAAAATTAATTAGAAAAAAATTAATGAAAAAAATTATTTCATATTATAAATTAAACTATTCCTTTAAATAATACACCATTGCTATCATCTTACTTAATAAATATATATATATATATAGCATTACTGTATATATATATATATATAAAACCAGATGCCTCGTTGTCCTAAGTTTTCAACCATAAAATAGGGTTGTATACTAAGGAGATGTCCCTCCATCTTTATTTTTAAGAGGGCGTTGACTAAATTTTCGGAATTTTCGAAGATTTAAGTTCAATCAGGTAATACTTTAAAACGGTAGGATTGTAATCCTTTTAAAATTTGTGCCAAATTTTGTGAATGTTTTACTGAAATGAAACTTTTCTATTACTAGATTAATTTACTTTTGTTATTATAATACACTCTGCTTTGTATCTGGATGATTGTGATTTCTATGGTTGTTTACGCAATTATTTATGGAAAATTTTAAAGCAGTGGTGATGCAAATGACAGCGCGATACATGGCATTGTCATTGCATTAATTCTACATTGACGTAGTTTTTTATAAGCACTTATTTGGAGTAAATAGGAAGAGTTTTTCTACGTTGAATGAGTAATAACTCAGAAGATATAATATTGCAAAATAATATAAAATAGTTATTATTTAGGTTATGTTTACATTTAATTTATCAAATTGTGTTACATTTATGTGGTAGTGTGTTAATCTATTGGGTGTTGTATTGTTGTTGTTTTTAATCGTATGTCTATCAAAATATAGAGTCCCGTGTCATTTTACATTTACATTATATTGCATTTTCTTAGTACCGTAAGTGATGTGTTAATGTGATGTGCTTTTATTATTCATTTTGCATTATAATAGTATCATAAAGAGAATTTTACATCAAATTAATGTCACATATGTTTCAAAATTGTACTTTACTATATTACCACTATATTAATTTTAAAATATTTTAGTATTAAAATTGTATATTTTAGTATTAAAATTGTGATAATTGATTGGGTACATTGTACTTAAGACTTCATCATAAACTCATTAGGACCTACAATTAAATCATTATGTTACTTTTTTTTGTTAACATATCTCTCTTTTTATAAAGGAAAAATAAATATTTACCCTTAAAATAGCAATATTTATTTTTTGTTTTAAGTAATTTTTATTGTTCTCACCTATTCTCTTAAACTTACCACACTCAGTGATCATTATTTAATCACTTACTATTTATTCATGAAACCTAACTTTGTGCCAACGCAGTTCCTCAATTTCTTAATTCATAGTAACACTTCTTTAGCTAGAATGACGACAAAGGATTTGTTCTAATTACGCTTCTTCTCCATGATCAAACTTTAATTATTCATGTTAACCTTTTATTTTATAACCATACTCTTTTGGTATTTATTTTGTACACGAGAATACCTTTGTTACATATTTATCACTATATGTACATAATCTTCAATTTATAAGTATGTATATATATGTCAATGATTCTGGTGACATAATTAATCTTGTATATATTATCACATCCTATTGACTATGTGGTATACATAGGGGTGGATGATATGGGGTAGCTAGGCGTATAAACTAAGGCATAATGTTATGTAAACAGGGACCAAAATTACTTAGTTTAGTAAATAAAGTTTATAAATAGTTATGTGCATTAATGATGATTGTAAGTGGTTAACTTTCATTATAAAAAGAAATCACAATTAATTAGTTTAGTTAAAGATGATGAATAAATGATCTATAATAATTTGCATTACAAAAAACCTGATTTATAAATTAAATTACACCTTTAAATAATATACCATTACTATAATCTTATTAATATATAGAGATATATAAATGTAAATATATATAGAATAATATATAATATACCATTACAATCATCTATATATAACTACCATAACCTTAATATCGATATCAATATCAACAAGGGAGCTACTGCCGTAGCGGTAGTCCCTGCCGGGGGGTGCAAATTCCAGGCTGGTTGTAAATTGCTGGAATAAAACTGAAAGCTATGATTGTAAATCCTTAGGCTATAATTAAGTTAAAAATAATACATTTCTGAAAAAGTATGCAAAAACAATTCTCAAGTCAACTAATTCATGGTACGTTGAATGATGCTAATAGGAGGGTCTTAGACCAAGAAATTCGTGACACCTTAGTCAGAGTTAAAACCTTCAGCCACTGTATTAGCCAATATGCATTTTTAACCAATTTATGGTTCAAGCACTTCTATAACCTTGAATAATTCTATCACTCGATATTCACTTCCAACGACTCTGATTCGGTTTATCAAATTGTTAACTATAGATATCAATTCTGACAAATGGAAATTAAGAAAACAAATTTTAGTCTAAAATCCGAGGCCACCAAATTTCCATCGATATATTAAATTTAAACTGAAGTGGTTCAGAATTGTTAAGAATTGCTCTAAATTAGAAATTTTGGAACGGTTCAAAATTGCAAAAAACTTTCGAGGCAAATTCAACCTGATAGAAATTTAAGTCATAATCTATTTTTATACCATTCTAAAAAGAATTTTAGCCAAAAAAATATACTATCGAATGCCAGTGATCTACACCGATAATACATCCTGCCTTGCCATAATACTTGACAGGCTAGAGCTTCAGAGCTTGCATTGGTAAACAGACGAACTAATGAGATTTTTCTAGTTCAACCAAGTAATGGGTCAGGGGTACAGGAATGGGTTTTAGGGGTTGCATAATTGTAATGGGGAAAGGAATCAGTTATACTCTTTTAGGGTTTTAAATGGGGTTTTACTGTTCTCCAAGTAATGGGTGTTAGAATTTGTATTACTATTCAGTAAAACAAAACTTTTGTGGTTTATATTTATCTGCTCGTTTCAGGCTTTTGTCAGGCACCTTGACCTCAAAACTTTTCTAAACATGGTGAGACTGTGATAATGTAAAATATCACAGTATTCCATTACCCAAAATACGTGACTTTTATGTTGCCAGTGATCGACACCGATAATACATCCTGCCTTGCCATAATACTTGACAGGCTAGAGCTTTAGAGCTTGCATTGGTAAACAGACAAACTAATGAGCTTTTTCTAGTTCAACCAAGTAATGGGTCAGAGGTACAGGAATGGGTTTTAGGGGTTGTATAATTGTAATGGGGAAAGGAATCAGTTATACTCTTTTAGGGTTTTAAATGGGGTTTTATTGTTCTCCAAGTAATGGGTGTTAGAATTTGTATTACTATTCAGTAAAACAAAATGGTGAGACTGTGATAATGTAAAATCTCACGGTATTCCATTACCCAAAATACGTGACTTTTATGTAAAAACCTGTCAAAACATCATGAAACTCTGATCCCAAAAATGGTGCCTTTGACATAATGTTTATCCCACTCAGTGGGGAGCCTAATTAAAAGGCTTTTACTCTTCAACCAGGAAAGGCGATTGATAAATTGTTCAAACTCGCCAAGACATCTATAATAAAAAGATGAAGCTACCATCTATGACAAAAAATTGTAACCGCAGTGAGAAGATGCATACTCGGATGAATCAGGTTGTGTTTGAGCCCTGAGATCATGGAAAAATAACAAAAAGCAAAAAAACATACAGGCAAAATCAATGTAATGTCATGATATAATGCTTAAAATACCTGTAGATTTCCACAATTCTGCATGCAAAAATGTGGAGATATCTTCCTTGTAGAACTGCCAATAAATTAAAATTTGCAGGGTTAGAGTCTTCAAGCAAACACTAGGTATTCTAGTACCATAGCACACTCTAGATGAGCTACCCAACAGGTGGCATGACTGGAAAAAGAGAAGGGGGCTGTAATAATCCCTCAGCCAGTCCAGATAAAAATTCTTGACATTAGCTGTTTCAATGAAATTTTATATAAATTTTAAACTCCCTAAATTTTAAACTCCCAAAATGAAGCTGGAATGTGACCCATATAGTGAAAATAATATTAAAACATTCAAGAATCCCAATGGCAAAGTTGACCTATTGTGGTGGATAACAACTACTCCATTCAACACGCAGAACCTTCATGGCTTTCATTGGAATGTCGAATATCTAACGCCTGCTAGTCTTTGAATCAAAAGCTTATATTTTTATCTTCCAGCCATTTTTATAAAGAGATCAAACATTCATAAAAAGGGTAAAATATCTTCATTGTGCTCATATGAAAACACCAATGCGTTCCAAGATTGATGCAATGATAGAGGTAAGGCTCTCCATTGTAAATTTATTATACTTTTCATTCAAATGTACAAGAACCAGAATGATTGTAAAGGAAGTTGAATGTAAATACCATAACTGTACCCAGTAGCAAAATAAAAAAATTGAAACAAAGAACCATGTAACGAAACTAAACCTACACATCAGAATTGAAAGCTTGTTGCAGTAAACCAGGCTTGAAGAAGATAATGTCAACCACATAACATATCTAAAATTCTCTGGCACAATTGCTGTCTAGGTGTGGCAACACAGAGGTCATAGACTCATTGTTGAATACATTCAAGAAACATGATTTATTAGGTTTCATGATCTGCTCCAGAAAACATAGTAAAATATCATACCTTGAAATCATCAGATCCCCTTGGCGAAACTGGAGGACTCCCATTAAATGAGCCAGCACTTCGGATACTCACTAGACCACTGCTATGCAGACTCTTTCTCGATGTCAGATGGCATTGTTCCTGTGAAGGAAATTAATTCATGAGATTCGAAGAAACAACTACAAAAGATAATGACAATCTTGACATCAAAGGCTCTAACAGGAACCTAGAAAGGATCTCTGGAATCTAAAGGCAACAATTAATACTTCAAACTCCATAGTCGAGTAAAAATGTAGATCAGAGTTGTAAGATTAATTGTATTTAAATTCAATTTAACCCTAAATCTATATTGATATCATTTCCAACATCAAAGTAGCTGAAGCATGCAAGGTAGATATCAATCAGACAAATTAATCCACAGAGAACGTCATTAAGCCCATCAAATACAAGAAATCTGACTGCAAAGTAAGGATACAATGGAAGAACCAGAACGATTGTAAAGGAAGTTGAATGTAAATACCATAACTGTACCCAGTAGCAAAATAAAAAAATTGAAACAAAGAACCATGTAACGAAACTAAACCTACACATCAGAATTGAAAGCTTGTTGCAGTAAACCAGGCTTGAAGAAGATAATGTCAACCACATAACATATCTAAAATTCTCTGGCACAATTGCTGTCTAGGTGTGGCAACACAGAGGTCATAGACTCATTGTTGAATACATTCAAGAAACATGATTTATTAGGTTTCATGATCTGCTCCAGAAAACATAGTAAAATATCATACCTTGAAATCATCAGATCCCCTTGGCGAAACTGGAGGACTCCCATTAAATGAGCCAGCACTTCGGATACTCAGTGGACCACTGCTATGCAGACTCTTTCTCGATGTCAGATGGCATTGTTCCTGTGAAGGAAATTAATTCATGAGATTCGAAGAAACAACTACAAAAGATAATGACAATCTTGACATCAAAGGCTCTAACAGGAACCTAGAAAGGATCTCTGGAATCTAAAGGCAACAATTAATACTTCAAACTCCATAGTCGAGTAAAAATGTAGATCAGAGTTGTAAGATTAATTGTATTTAAATTCAATTTAACCCTAAATCTATATTGATATCATTTCCAACATCAAAGTAGCTGAAGCATGCAAGGTACATATCAATCAGACAAATTAATCCACAAAGAACGTCATTAAGCCCATCAAATACAAGAAATCTGACTGCAAAGTAAGGATACAATGGAAGCCTATTTGGATCCAAATTACTATCCCCACACAAGAACTGTAAATATGTTACTCCCTTTTATGATTTTTTACCATCATTCAAATAAATTATATATTTCTATTCAACTTTCCCACTTATTCTTAAGGGTGTGAAGATGCCCTTGCATCTTCTGATTTACACTATTATATCCTCTAAAAAGAATAAAGACACATGTTATGTCAGAAATAATGAAAAACCCCTTAAAGACAGTATAACCTTATGCAAGCAGTAAAGAGCTTTGAGAAAGACTGCAGATATCCGTGCACTCTATAGAGGTGTTGCGCTGCGGAAGTGGCAGGATAAACAGATAATGCAACAAGTACCTGCTGACACGGAACAGTGACTTGAGCAGTAATTATCATACATGCTTGGCACCCTGCGGCCATTATAGTGTTATTTTTTCCTCATTATAGTTTCGAGACATTGCCTTAATTTTTTTGACAGAACCAGCACGGAATACCAACAATGGCTAAATTACTTATTTATCTTCAGGTTTTAAGGAAAAAGGGTCTAGAATACACTCTGTGAATTAAAAGACAATTAATGGTTCAGATTCCACAGCTAAGTAACAGGATTATTGGGTGACAACCAAAAAGGTCGTAGTTCTAATAATTTTCATTCAATCGAAGTCAATTTCAATCTACAACTGCCAATATTTATAATCTATACCAATCACTCCGCAATGCAACCACCACATGGAGCATTCTATCAGAACCTCGTTTGACAAAACAATAAACACTAGACCACCAGCAGACAACATACCTTACCAAGTAGTTTCACTACATATATACCTTAACATTTTCGATTGATAAATTGTGTATATTGAGAATCGCTAAAACATTACATCAGAAGGAGCTTATACAATTCGTTATGCATCAAACAAGCAAACATCTGAAACATCTGGCTGTGCTAATGAATAGACAAATCCGATTGCCACAGAAAAACAGAAGCAACCTGCCTAGCTCCACATTACTGCTTGAAGCTATAATTTGCTAAGAGTATTGGCTTGTAGTCTGGTATTAAACTGATTACTTTGTTTGACATGAGGGGTTTCTATTTCCGCTGACTGAGCGTAAATAAATGCTCTTACCAAATACTCGTTCTTTAATTACAAGGACAATGACAGATCTTGCACCAGAGTTATACAAACGTTCAAGAAAAACAAAGCTTAATGTACAGACCATAAGCCACAGTACAAAAGATAAGAGAAACTTACAGATTGTGATAAAATTCTTTCCATTACTAGCTCTGCGGTTGCATTCGATGCATATGCATATGGGATTGTAGCCAGAGATAAATTTTCTGCATTTCTACTTGCTCCTTGGGTTGGTGGTGGTGGTACCTTTATCTCTACGCCACGAGAAACTGGTCCATTCCCTCCACTATTGTGATGTGTGAATGAAGCTAATGCTTTTGAGACCTCCAAAGCCGAAATGCTCCGAGACCTAGCCAGGAATTCCATAGGCTCTCTCGGCGTTTCTGGAGGCGGAAACGTCAGGGCAGGCAAGCACATAGGAAACTCTTCTTCGATATTTTCCAGAGGTGGACATGAGTTCATCCGAGAAAATGTACCAGAATCCATCCTACAGCAAATGCAGACGTTTGTTCATCACCTAGGGGTGTCGACACGTGCATTGCATGCATCCAACACTCGATCAATGGGCAGCGTTCTATCTTGAGCCATCCAGACTTTGGTTAAAACCATTTTTCGGATCTGCACATTCAACAACTTAGCAACAGCCCGGCAATAAGACCTCCATTTTAAAACTTTGGATAAAAGCAAAATAACAGCAAAGCTCGAAAATAAAAGTTTGGATAAAAAAGAAAAACATCACTTAAAATGCTTTGGTCAACTTGAATTAATAAGGAGTCAACGTCGATGCGAATACTAATAGTCCCAGGCAGGGACTAATAAAAATTTCGAATCCTGCCAGGGTACTTCTGCTCCTGATTTGAGACAGAAAAAGGACTTGCAACGTTGGAGACATTTTTAGACTCCTCGAAGCAAACCCTGTTGATGGAAAGCAGCAGATTGCGTAAGCAGAAGCTGCTACATGTGAGATCTGCCAACAGGTGAACCCATATGGTCATATATTTTACATTTTCTGGTGAATTCCTCTGTAACGTGCATATCATGCCAATGTGCATGGAAATCTTAAAGAATGGCTGATATTACTTTTAAATTGCATATCATGCCAATGTGCATGGAAATCTTAAAGAATGGCTGATATTAGTTTTAAACTTGATATACTGTTCTTTTAGAACTTGTTCTAGACTTTTGGTTTGCATGTAACAATTTTGCTTCCTCATCTAATTTTGAAGGGGACCCTTAAAATTCACACTGAGAGGACTATGTTGGTATAGCGTTAACTAAGAAATGTACATTTGTTATTCTGAAACTACAGACTTACAAACATGGGTATACAGCACCTCAGCGTCCTCATTCTGGTGGCATTTCCATTGATATCAGGTAACAATTTGGTCTACAAGCTACGCTTTCTCCTCTGCAATTGTTTTCAGGTTGCAATTGACTTTTCTGTTTCGACTGATAAATTAGAGTTTATATCATAGATGGATGATTAGAGTTTATATCAATGAAATATCTGCTTTTGATACTGTACTTTCACATGGAATATGTAGAAGCTATGTCCTTTAAAACTTATGGATTCTTTCCCATTCTAATTTCTCGGTGATCTCCTAAATCAGTGGAAACTGGGGATCTGAGTTGGACCTAGATGATCCTCGTGTGATAGCTATGGCTGCAGCAGAACACCGCCTTTTGAAAGCTGAATATGAACGTCATTAAGCCCATCAAATACAAGAAATCTGACTGCAAAGTAAGGATACAATGGAAGCCTATTTGGATCCAAATTACTATCCCCACACAAGAACTGTAAATATGTTACTCCCTTTTATGATTTTTTACCATCATTCAAATAAATTATATATTTCTATTCAACTTTCCCACTTATTCTTAAGGGTGTGAAGATGCCCTTGCATCTTCTGATTTACACTATTATATCCTCTAAAAAGAATAAAGACACATGTTATGTCAGAAATAATGAAAAGCCCCTTAAAGACAGTATAACCTTATGCAAGCAGTAAAGAGCTTTGAGAAAGACTGCAGATATCCGTGCACTCTACAGAGGTGTTGCGCTGCGGAAGTGGCAGGATAAACAGATAATGCAACAAGTACCTGCTGACACGAAACAGTGACTTGAGCAGTAATTATCATACATGCTTGGCACCCTGCGGCCATTATAGTGTTATTTTTTCCTCATTATAGTTTCGAGACATTTCCTTAATTTTTTTGACAGAACCAGCACGGAATACCAACAATGGCTAAATTACTTATTTATCTTCAGGTTTTAAGGAAAAAGGGTCTAGAATACACTCTGTGAATTAAAAGACAATTAATGGTTCAGATTCCACAGCTAAGTAACAGGATTATTGGGTGACAACCAAAAAGGTCGTAGTTCTAATAATTTTCATTCAATCGAAGTCAATTTCAATCTACAACTGCCAATATTTATAATCTATACCAATCACTCCGCAATGCAACCACCACATGGAGCATTCTATCAGAACCTCTTTTGACACAACAATAAACACTAGACCACCAGCAGACAGCATACCTTACCAGGTAGTTTCACTACATATATACCTTAACATTTTCGATTGATAAATTGTGTATATTGAGAATCGCTAAAACATTACATCAGAAGGAGCTTATACAATTCGTTATGCATCAAACAAGCAAACATCTGAAACATCTGGCTGTGCTAATGAATAGACAAATCCGATTGCCACAGAAAAACAGAAGCAACCTGCCTAGCTCCACATTACTGCTTGAAGCTAGAATTTGCTAAGAGTATTGGCTTGTAGTCTGGTATTAAACTGATTACTTTGTTTGACATGAGGGGTTTCTATTTCCGCTGACTGAGCGTAAATAAATGCTCTTACCAAATACTCGTTCTTTAATTACAAGGACAATGACAGATCTTGCACCAGAGTTATACAAACGTTCAAGAAAAACAAAGCTTAATGTACAGACCATAAGCCACAGTACAAAAGATAAGAGAAACTTACAGATTGTGATAAAATTCTTTCCATTACTAGCTCTGCGGTTGCATTCGATGCATATGCATATGGGATTGTAGCCAGAGATAAATTTTCTGCATTTCTACTTGCTCCTTGGGTTGGTGGTGGTGGTACCTTTATCTCTACGCCACGAGAAACTGGTCCATTCCCTCCACTATTGTGACGTGTGAATGAAGCTAATGCTTTTCAGACCTCCAAAGCCGAAATGCTCCGAGACCTAGCCAGGAATTCCATAGGCTCTCTCGGCGTTTCTGGAGGCGGAAACGTCAGGGCAGGCAAGCACATAGGAAACTCTTCTTCGATATTTTCCAGAGGTGGACATGAGTTCATCCGAGAAAATGTACCAGAATCCATCCTACAGCAAATGCAGACGTTTGTTCATCACCTAGGGGTGTCAACACGTGCATTGCATGCATCCAACGCTCGATCAATGGGCAGCGTTCTATCTTGAGCCATCCAGACTTTGGTTAAAACCATTTTTCGGATCTGCACATTCAACAACTTAGCAACAGCCCGGCAATAAGACCTCCATTTTAAAACTTTGGATAAAAGCAAAATAACAGCAAAGCTCGAAAATAAAAGTTTGGATAAAAAAGAAAAACATCACTTAAAATGCTTTGGTCAACTTGAATTAATAAGGAGTCAACGTCGATGTGAATACTAATAGTCCCAGGCAGGGACTAATAAAAACAGATGCCTCGTTGTCCTATGAAAAAAACTCGCACCCAGCCTAAGTTTTCAACCATAAAATAGGGTTGTATACTGCAGAGATGTCCCTCCGTCTTTATTTTAAGTGGGCGTTGACTAAATTTTCGAAGATTGAAGTTCAATCAGGGAATACATTAAAACGGTAGAATTGCAATCTTTTTAAAATTTGTGCCAAGTTTGTAAATGTTTTACTGAAATGAAACTTTTCTACTAGATAGATTAATTTAATTTTGTTATTATAATACACTCTGCTTTGTATCTGGACGGTTGTGATTCATATTATTGTTTACGTGATTATTTATGGAAAATTTTAAAGTAGGGACGATGCAAATGACAACGCAATACATGGCATTGTCATTGCATAATTCTACATTGATGCAGTTTTTTTGTGTTGTGTTTTTTAATATGTATTTTATAAGCACTTATTCGGAGTAACAAAAAAGATGATAGGAAGAGTTATTCCAGTGACAATTGAGAATATATAATATTGCAAAATAATATAAAGTAGTTATCTATGTTATGTTTATATCTAATTTATGTATGTTGTGTTACATTTATGTTCTAGTATGTCAATTTAGTTAGTGGTATCATATTGAGTTTTGTTTTTAATCTTATGTTCATCTTATTACTATTGTGATAACATCAAAATATAGAGTCTTGCATTATTTTGCATTCACATTATATTGCATTTTCTTAGTACTGTAAGTGATGTGTTTTTATTATTCATTTTGCATCATAAAAGTATTATAAAAAGAATTTTACATCAAATTAATGTTACAAATGATTCAAATTTGTATTTTACTATATTACTACTATATTAATTTTAAAATATTTTAGTATCAAAATTGTATATTTTAGTGTTAAAATTGTGATAATTGATTGGGTACATTTGATGCAGGAGCATCCAGCTCACCAAGTCTTTGTCAAGTTGCAAAAGTTGTTTGAAGTGATTGGATTGTCTTTTTTTTATGATTAGTTTGTCAGGTCATGAGATAGGATCTTATTTTAGTTTACTTTTAGTTGCTATGTTAGTCAAAGTTAAATGGTCGGTTAGGGATGTTATGGTCCAACAGTAATAAACAGTGGTTTAAAAATTGATCTGTCAACTTAAAGAAGAAAAGACAAAATTGTCTAAATGAAGATCTTGTAATGACAACTGAACTGTAGTTACACAACCATATCATTTCTGTTCAACTGAAGACAATTGTAGTTTCAATTAACTGTAAACCAACGATGTATAAATATTGCAATGTAAAACAAGGGAAAGGTTCAGCAATTTCATAGTAAAGAAATAAAAACAAAGACACATCTTATTTCTAAACTGTCCATCTATATCATTGCCTATTACTGTACTACTGTATTTCTTATCTATCGTATTGTTAAGAACAGTGCTAGTAGACTGAGATCGACCACTGTAGGTCGTATTTCTTAATGTTCTCATCAAACAACAAACAAGATCAAACTCGCACATACAACAGGATGAAGAACACGCAAGTAGAGAGCGTAACTATAATAGTAAAGCACAGTGAGATCACTGATGATATTACAGCGAAACAGAGTGTCGAAGGAAGCAGAATACAACACAGGTAACTTCGGATGAACCTTTCAAATTTTCATAAGTAAACAAAGATCCACAAAATTGCATTCATATTGCTATTGTTCAAGCAATACACATAGTACAGTTGTTCATAAACAAAAAAGATCAGTGTTAGCATCCATAGAACGGACAAACCCTAGTCTAGGGTTTCACAACAGGGACCAGTTCTTTAACCAAAACGAAACAGCTAACCAAAACAGAAGTCGAAGCCAGGTTCAAGCTTCATCCTTGAAAACGATTCAGACTGAATATGACTACCGGACAACAAATGACAAACCCTACAAGGACTGAAACAAAACCCTAACTGTAAATTGATGGATCTCAAGAACCAGAGCCTATCGGCAGAGGGTTGTTACATTTGAAGACCGAACCATGAGGAATCCACATACCCAGGTCGAACCACAGACCTGCACAAACCAAACAAGGTTCAGTTAAAAAACTATTACACTGAGGCCTGAAACACGAAGCTGAATAGAAGCTGAGTGAAGCTATAACGTACTTGAGTAAGCTGGACCAAGGAGTTCGTGGAACAAAGCCGTTGATAAATTGACAGAGCTTGAGACAGAAGGAGCGTTGCTGGTCAATTTCAATGTCAGAAGAAGGTCAGATTAAATCAAGGAGAGGACCATTTACCTATTTACAGCCGCTGAAGTCCATTAACCTATTACCTGAGTTCAAAGGCACCAGCAGTTAAACCATTTTACAAACCGAGGAGGGAGTGGAAACAGTAAGAACAATAGCATGGGGAAATTACCGGACTAGAAACCAAATTCCAAAAACCAAACAATAGAACAAGACCGAGGAACTTACGAACTTACTTTCTGGAAAGGGTTTGAGCAAGCGCACCTCTAGAGCCCAGGCAAATTCGTGCCATAAGACAAGTCCACAGACAACCACACAACCAAGCTTGGAAGGCAGGCATTCATTTGCAACCATACCCAAAAGGAAACTAGAGACCGCCATATGCGCCTGAGGCAAAGCCATAACGAGTAGCAACTAAACCCTCATCGAACTGCATAGCAGAATAGAACAATCGCGAATGACGAGACAACAAAGGCATTTTGGGCAAAGACCAAACGGAGGGAACCAGGCCTAAGGATTGTTGTTGGGAATTGAATGATGAATTAAATATTCTCACTTTCCAACACAAAATATATATTACCCACATTACATACAACTACTGGACACAACAAACAAACACGCCACGTCATAAAGCCCAAAACCAAGTGTAAAGCCGAGACTACATGGAAGTGTGGGCTAGTGTGGGCTGGGTCACATCAAGGTGGTATTAGAGCAGTTTTTTATGTAAGTAAGAGGAATGGAGAGAGGAAGGTGGGGTTGTGGCAGAGGTGCTCGAAGATTGGCAGAGGAAGGATTGAGAGAGGAGATCCGAATTCTTGCTGCCCGGTTGGAGGCAGTGGAGGAAGGTAGACTAAGAGATATGGAAATAGGTGATGACAATGAAGAGGAAACTGAAGGAGCAGTAGATGGACCAGAAGGTGAGTCTGTAGAAGTGAGATTGTTGAGATTTGTTTTAGTAGCAACCAGTAAACCCAAGCCAGAACTCCTAACTTATGACGGAAGCCTGTCTATCAAAGTTTTATTGGATTGGATCAGTGAGATGGATAAGTATTTCGAGTGCGAGGAAGTCAGTGAAGACCGCAGAGTTAAGTTCGTTGTGATGAAATTGACGGGACACACAGCCCTATGGTGGGATAGTGTCCAGAACAAGAGGAAAAGATTGAACAAGGCGCCGATTAAAACCTGGTCAAGGATGGTGGCCAAGTTAAAGGGCAGAATTTTGTTGAGAGACTATCAGATTGCACTGCACAGGCAGGTGCAGAATATGAAACAGAAAGGATTGACGGTAAGGGAGTATATGGAGGAGTTCTATCGAGTGAACTTGTGAGCTGGATATACAGAGGATACCGCAGAAAGAATAGCCAGGTATGTTAACGGGTTAAGGTTAGATATTTTGGATGAAATCAGTATTTTGTCTCCGAACAACACTGAGGAGGCATATCAGAGTGCGATGAAGGCTGAAGAGAAAGTTACTAGAAGGCAGAATGCTCGGAGAGGACGAGGAGCCAGTAGGGGAAAGGCTAGTCATATCGCAGAAGTCGGACTGTTAATAGCAATGAGGAAGGTAGCAGTTCTAAAGCTTCTAGAATCAGCAGACAGAGGTGATAGTGTGAGAGGTGGTAGGTCATCCCAGTGAGGCAGGGGAAATGGCCGAGCTAGAGGGGTTGGTTATCAGTGTTATAGGTGTCATAAATGGGGACACCGATCATTTGAAATTCCAGAAGAAGATCAAGCTGGACAACGGGGTGCATATGTGGCACAACCAGAGGAAGCAGCAGCACCTCCCCAAGAAGCAGAAAATGCTCCAGAGACAGGGGAAGCTTTGGTGCTACATAAGGTGTTGTTAAAACTAGTCAAGGAGGTCACGGAACAGATGAAACGGAAGGCTTTGTTTAGAAAAATTTGTAAGTCATGGGATAAGTGTTGTAAGTTAATTATTGACAGCGGTAGTACTGATAATTTAGTGTGCACAAAGATGGTAGAAAAATTGGAGTTGAAATTCTTGAAGCATCCCAACCCTTACAGAGTTTCATGGCTGCAAAAAGGCCATCAGTTGCTGGTGGATGAACAGCGCGAGAGAGAGTTTCAAATAGGCAAATATAAGGACAAAGTCGTTTGTGCATCATGCCGATGGATGTCTGTCAGATACTGCTTGGCAGGCCTTGGCAGTACGACAAGAAAGTGGTACACGATGGATTGACGAACTGTTATAAATTTGTTAAGGATGGAATCAAGCATACGCTTGTGCCCATCAAGGACGAAGGGACATCAGAGACTAGTGAACCAAGAACATTGTTGGTCAGCGGAAAACAGTTTCTAAAACATGTTGAGGACAGTGAGATAGGTTATGCAGTTGTAAAGAAAGAAAGGACAATATTGTTGCATACAGAGGTATCAGATTTACCTACGGAAATCCAACAAATGTTGCAGGAATCTACGGACATAGTGGTAGATGACTTGCCAGACAAATTACCCCCTAAACGGAGCATAAGTCATCATATTGACTTCATGCCTGGAGCCAGTTTGCCAAACAAAGCGGCATACTAAATAAGCCCCAAAGATAATGAAGAAATTAGGAAGCAGGTGCAAGAACTGTTGGACAAGGGATTGATAAGGGAAAACTTAAGCCCCTGTGCGGTTCCAATAGTCCTGCCCCCAAGAAGGGAGGAGAGTGGCAAATGTGCACCAACTCAAGGGTCATCAATAAAATCACCATATGATACAGATTTCCACTTCCACGAATGGATGATATGATGGATTGTTTAAGCGGGGCAGCTTATTTCTCTAAGATCGACTTGAAGAGTGGGTACCATCAGATTCGGATACGAGAGGGGGACAAATGGAATACAACCATCAAGATGAAAGAGGGGCTGTACGAATGGTTGGTCATGCCATTTGGGCTGAGCAATGCGCCCAGTACATTCATGATGTTAATGAATGAGATGCTGAAGGAGTACATCGGGAAGTTTGTGATAGTATATTTGGATGACATACTTATCTTCAACAAGACAAGGGAAGAACACCTTCAACATGTGCATAACGTGTTGGAGAAATTACAGCAGAATAAACTGCTAATAAATTTGAAGAAATGTACTTTTCTGCAGAAGAAATTGATTTATTTGGGGTTTGTAATATCCGAGAATGAACTGAAGATGGATCTGGAGAAGGTAGCAGCGATAGTGAATTGGCCATCTTTGAAAAAATTATTTGAGGTATGTAGCTTTCACGGATTAGCGAGTTTTTACAGGAAATTCATAAAGAATTTCACCGAAATTTGTGCGCCTATGATATAAACCATTAAAAAGGCCAGCCAGCCTTTTCGATGGATAGAGGTAGCGGAGAGAAGTTTCTAGTTATTAAAGAGAAAGATCACTGAGAGGCCAATCTCGAGATTACCAGATTTCAACAAGTTATTTCAGGTTCGTTGTGATGCTGACGGGACAATAATTGGAGTTGTACTTAGTCAAGAGGATAAGCCTATAGCGTTTTTCAATGAGAAGTTGAATGAGAGTCGAAAGAAATATTTATCATATGATAAGGAGTTCTATGCTATTATACATGCATTAACACATTGGAGGCATTATCTATTGGGAAATGAATTTGTGTTGTTTCCGGATAATTCTACACTACAATATGTAATGGAGAAACACAAGCTGAACCGCAAACATGCCAAATGGGTAGAGTATTTGCAGAGTTTAAATTTCGTATTGAAGCATATTAGCGGGAAAGCGAAGAAAGTGATAGACGCATTAAGTAGGAAAGCTTTAATTTTGCAGGAAAGCACTATGCAGGTGCTAGGTTTTGAACACTTACAGGACTTATACTAGATGTATACAGATTTTAAGAAGGCCTATGAGGCATGTCAGAATCCCTTAGTGAGAGATAACAGTCCTTGGTTGGACTAAAATCTACAGGAGAAGTTTCTGTTTAAGGGAGGACAACTGTGCATACCTGACTGCTCGATGAGGGATAATATTTTTCGAGAGAAGCATAGTGGAGGTTTAGCCGGACATTTTGGCATGGACAAGACACTCGAGCAGCTTAGTCATTTCTACTTTTGGCCAAATATGCAAAGAGATGTACAACGATTTGTGGCCAGATGCAAAGTGTGCCAGTTAGCAAAGGGTCACAGTCAAAACACAAGATTGTATACACCGTTACCTGTTGCAGGCAAACCGTGGGACTCAGTTATCTTGGACTTCATCTTAGGTCTACCTAAGACACAACGAGGTTACGACTCAGTAATGGTAGTAGTGGAAAGATTCTCAAGCATGGCGCATTTTATTCCTTGCAAAAAAACTAGTGATGCCACTCACGTGGCCCACTTGTTTTTCAATGAGATTGTCAAGTTACATGGATTTCCTAAATCTATCCTTTCAGACAGGGATGTGAGGTTCATATGACACTTTTGGCGTACCTTGTGGAACAAAATGGACACACAGCTAAGCTACAGTGCTGCATATCACCCGCAAACTGACGGGAAAACGGAGGTTGTAAACAGGAGTCTGGGAAAATTGTTACGAAGCCTGGTTGGAGAGAATTAATGGATGTGGGATCGAGTGCTTGCACAGGTAGAGTTCGCTTAGAACAACTCGTCTAACCTCAGCACAGGTTTTAGCCCATTTCAGATCCTGTACGGCATGCATCCTCATGGAGTGCATGAACTGCGGGACTTTGGACTGCAGGAAAGACAAAGCGCAGATGGAGAAGATTTCGCTAACGCGATGAGAGATTTGCATGAACAGGTAAAAATTAAATTGCAAGACAGCAGCTTAAAGTATAAACAGCAAGTAGATTTGAGAAGGGAAGTAGAGTTTGACGTGGGGGATGAAGTCCTTGCGCATTTGTGCAAAGAACGCTTCCCTAAAGGTACGTACAATAAACTGAAGTATAAAAATATAGGACCTTGCAAAGTCCTTCGGAAATTTTCGGCGAATGCCTACGAGATACAGTTGCCAACCGGAATAGGCATTTCACCTATCTTTAACGCAGCAAACCTATTTCCCTATACGGTTGACCCAGAGGAGAAGGAAGACGATGGAACCACGTGACCGACACGGAATACCCGTGATGGAGGAGAAGCTTGGAAGAGACAGATGCCTTACATTCTACCTCCCAAGATCGAAAGCATTCCTGACACTCAAGTGTTTAAACAAACTCGGTGGAAGGAGTATGTGCAATACCTGGTGAAGTGGAAGAACCATCCTATTCAGGACAGTTCGTGGCTTGATGCCAGGAAAATTGAACAGACAAGTTCTTCAGTCGAGAAGCTCATGGACCAGAGCCATGGTTTCTTTTTTCCCCGGGAGCCTGATGCAGGAGCATCCAGCTCACCATGACTAGGTGAAGTCTCTGCCAGGTTGGAAAAGTTGTTTGAAGTGTTTGGATTGTTTTTTTTTTTATGATTAGTTTGTCAGGTCATGAGATAAGATCTTATTTTAGTTTACTTTTAGTTGCTATGTTAGTCAATGTTAAATGGTCGGTTAGGGTTGTTATGGTCCAACAGTAATAAACAATAGTTTAAAAATTGATCTGTAAACTTAAAGAAGAAAAGAAAAAATTGTCTAAATGAAGATCTGGTAATGACACCTGAACTGTAGTTACACAACCATATCATTTCTGTTCAACTAAAGACAATTGCAGTTTCAATTAATTGTAAACCAATGATGTATAACTATTGCAATGTAAAATAGGGAAAGGTTTAGCAGTTTCATAGTAAAGAAATAAAAACAAAGACAGATATTATTTCTAAACTATCCATCTGTATCATTGCCTATTACTATACTATTGTATTTCTTATCTATCATAATTTTAAGAACAGTGCTAGCAGACTGAGATTGACCACTGTAGGTCGTATTTCTTAATGTTCTCATCAAACAACAAACAAGATCAAACTTGCAGATACAACAGGACGAAGAACACACAAGTAGAGAGCGTAACTAGAACAGTAAAGTACAGTGAGACCACTGATGATATTATAGCGAAACAGAGTGCTAGAGGAAGCAGAATACAACACAGGTAACTTCGGATGAACCTTTCAAATTTTCATAAGTAAACAAAGATCCACAAAATTGCATTCATATTTCTATTGTTCAAGCCATACACATATTACAGTCGTTCATAAACAAAAAAGATCAGTGTCGGCATCCATAGAACGGACAAACCCTAGTCTAGGGTTTCACAACAGGGATCAATTCTTTAACCAAAATGGAATAGCTAACCAAAACAGAAGTCGAAGTGAGGTTCAAGCTTCATCCTTGAAAGTGATTCGGACTGAATATGACGATCGAACATCAAATGAAAAACCCTACAAGGACCGAAACAAAACCCTAACTGTAAATTGATGGATCTCAAGAACCAGAGCCTACTGGCAGAGGGTTGTTACATTTGAAGACTGAATTGTAAGGAATCTACGTACCGAGGTCGAACCACAAACCTGCACAAACCAAACAATGTTCAATTAACACACTATTATAGTGAGGCCTGAAACACGAATCCAAATAGAAGCTGAGTGAAGTTATAACGTACCTCAGTAAGCCGGACCAAGGAGTTTGTGGAACAGAGCCGTTGATAAATTGACAGAGCCTGAGATAGAAGGAGTGTTCCTGGTTAGTTTCAATGTGAGAAGAAGGTCGGATTAAATGAAGGAGAGGACCATTTACCTGTTTGCAGCTGTTGAAGTCCATTGACTTGTTACCTGAGTTCAAAGGCACCAGTAGTTAAACCATTTTACAAACTGAGCAGAGACTGGAAACAGTAAGAACAATAGCAAGGGGAAACTACCGGACGAGAGACTAGATTCCAAAAACCAAATGACAGAACGAGACTGAGGAACTTACTTTCTGGAAAGAGTTCGAGCAAGCACACCGCTAGAGCCGAGGCAGATTCGTGCCACAGGAGAAGTCCACAGACAACCACACAACCAATCTTGGAAGGCAGGCATTCATTTGCAACCATACCCCAAAGGAAACCATAGACCACCATATGCGCCTGAGGCAAAGCCATACAGAGAAGCAACTAAACCCTCACCGAATCGCACAATAGAATAGAAAACTCGTGAATGACCAAACAACAAAGGAATTTTGGGCAAAGACCAAACGAAGGGAACTAGGCCCGAGGATCGTAGTTGGGCATTGAATGATGCATTAAATCTTCCCACTTTCCAACACAAAATATCTATTACCCACATTACATACAACCGCCAGAAACAACAAACAAACACGCCACATCATAAAGCCCGAAACCAAGTGTAAAGCCGAGACTACGTGGAAGTGTGGGCTAGTGTGGGCTGGGTCACATCAACATTGTACTTAAGACTTCACCATAAACTCATTAGGACTTACAATTAAGCCATCATGTCACCTTCTTTGTAACACATCCTTCCCTCTTTTTATAAAGGAAAAATAAATATTTACCCTTAAAGTAGCAATATTTATTTTTTGTTTTAAGTAAGAAAAACATTTCTCTTTAACAATTTTCTTTCATTTGAAATCCTTATTGTTCTTACCTATTCTCTTAAACTTACCACACTCAGTGATCATTATTTAATCACTTACTATTTGTTCATGAAACATAACTTTGTGCAAGCTCAGTTCCTCAATTTCTTAATTTATAATAATGCTTCTTTAGCTAGAATGGTGACAGAGGATTTTGTTCTAATTATGCCTCTTCTCCATGCTCAAACTTTAATTATTCATGCTAACCTTTTATTTTATAACCATGCTACTTTGGTATTTATTTTGTACATGAGAATACCTTTGTTACATATTTATCACTATATGTACATAATCTTAAATTTATAAATATGTATATATGTCAATGATTATGGTGACATAATTAATCTTGTATATATTATCAGACATCTTATTGACTATGTAGTATACATAGAGGTGGATAATATGGGGTAGCTAAGTGTATAAACTAGGGCATAATGTTATGTAAACGGGGACCAAAATTACTTAGTTTAGTAAATAAAGCCCGTAAGTGGTTACAATTGTAAGTGGTTAACCCTCATTATAAAAAGAGACAACAATTAGTTAGTTTAGTTAAGGATGATGAATAAATGACCCATAGTAACCTGCATTACGAAAGGGACCACAATTAGGTAGGAAATAATGAAATAAGCCCATGGTATTGGATGTATGGTATTGAGGGCTCATGGTATCACCCATGGTATTGTATGTATGAAGCTTATATGGAGGCTAGAAGACTCTACATCGGAAATATGATAAGTATTGTTTTTTATTGACAACCATATGGCTTCGGGAGCATTATCCTTCCTTAAAGAGTAATTGCATGGTGTTACCCAACATTGGGGTGTTTCAATTAATAAATATCTTAACCATTTATATATATTCTTGGATTGTTCTTAGGTTTATATTATCAAAGGTTTCAATCTATTTGTAGATTTGTCAGATTCAAACCCCCTTAAAGCATATTTTGTCCCCGAAACATGAGAAGAACACAAATAATAATATCTACTCAAAAGAATAGTCCAATGGTATTGTTATAAGGAATTTACAACTGTGGACAAAACTTTCTTCCCTAGACATAGTGGACTGGTCTAGAACAACATAAGTCAAGGAATATAAAGTTTCCCTTAAAGAAATTGAAGAATCGAAAGAGGCTTACTTGGAATTCGTCACAATATTTTCTCTCCTCTCAGATTATAAGCTCTAATCATAGTGTTGATTGCTATAATTCAAACCTGTACACACACAAAAACACAAGCCAGAGATCTATGACATCTATGCATCATTATCAAATTACCCTATTCAATGGATACTCAAAATCATTGAAATAATGAATGTAAACATAACGTAACACAAAACATATAGGAAAATGCTATACTCTTTGTATTAATATGAGTAGAAGAGAGCTTATAACCAAGAATAATAGCTAATCTTGTAGAGATCTCCTCAAGTTGACTTGTCCCACCTTGTCACAAAGCACACCTCAATGTCACCCTAATGCAAGAAGATGATGACTCTCTTAGATTAAGGTAGGAGCATGAGGGAATGAATAGTCTCCAAAAGCCAACCCTCATGTTGTAGATGGTTGTAAATTTATAGGAGAGGGATGGTAGTGTAGGAATTCTTATCCATTTACCAATTTATGTTTGTGATCCACTTAAGATGGGAGGATGAGCTCAAGGGATAAGAGGTGAAGTCTCGAAGGTAGGATCATATAGGATTCAAACTTCTTATCCAAGGTAAATGGTTAAAAAAAATCAATAGAAGATTCTAGAAGAGGGATATTCTCGATTCTTTTTAATTTTCCTGAATTTCTAGAATCTCCGCCTAGCAAGGAGCAAACTACTGCTGATCAACATTGGTGTAAAAAAGAGTAACTTTCTATTGAATACATATCTCTAAAGGGGAAGGGTGCCTTAAGCTTTAAAAGAATTGATTTTTGGTCTTTAGACCCAAAAACTCAATTATTTGGAAAGATCATGCTTAGGGATTTATGTAGGGATGATAGAAACATGTTCACGAATGTGGATTGATCCGTTTTGTAGGCCTACTGACCAGATGTGACAAAATGGCCTATAACATATTTCCCCCTGAAATGCAAAGTCAGAAATGGTAGCTGATGACTCGAGTTCTTTACCTTGTGACAAGTTTAGATTAAGAACAACTCGTCGAGATTATCATCTTTTAGAATACAATTTCATCATGATATCTCAACTGACAGAGGCATGCCTATGCTCAAAACATAATCTAACATTACATGTACAATGATCAAGAAGTCCCGTCTACTTATGACAAAGTGTGGACCCACGATTTGATGACTATTTGTATGATCATAGTTTTCATGCTTTTTAATCATGAATTAATCCTAAAAGCACAACTTGAATGGATGGAACTAGATCTGGGTCTTCTATCTCATTCACTCAGTCATCCAATGTATGGGTTTAACCATGTGAATAAAGGAGTTGGAGTTGAACATGTTAGACACCATTCGATTATCGACCAATGATATAAGTGGTTAAAAGACATGAGAGAAACCATCGATGATGTTAATGCTTCTCAAGGTGTTGTAGCACAATCCATATGGTGTGAATGAATGAGTTGAAGTCGAACACCACACATAATATTTCAGTCGAAGGCCAATGATGAAAACTTGTTGTCGAGAGTGAGGAAACTTGTCATTGATGTATGCAATCCCCAAGGTAATGAAGGAAGAGGTTCTAAGTCAACGTCTTAGATAATGAGTTCATTTATATAGGAATTGACCCATCACAGGAGGGCCTTGATGTATCCATCATCAACGACAAAAAACGGGTATAAATATTTGAGACAAAATGATGTTGATGTGGGACTAGTTTAACAAATACAAACCCAAAACTGAAAGCGAAGGATTTGATATAGTGTGATGAACAAAAAACTAGATTTCCTAACCAATAACCACAAAGATGAAGTGGAAGAGTGTCATGTTCAAGAGTGACTTACTTCCATTAATAGGTAGAGTACCCTATTTTCCCAATTCCCCCACCATTTCTAGTCATTACCTCTTTATTTTTTAACAAGCTTGACGATGATAACGTATGCTTGATTTGTAAGTTCATCCTTTTGATGAATCCCTCTAAGTATCCTTAACGAAACCTAAGGAGGAATGGCTTGGCCTTGTCATGTTTGATGAGTCCATCATTTTTTTATGTTTTTACGAGTGCAACAAAGGCATAACTCGACTCCTTTTTAATTTTTAGAGATTTTGAAAAAGAGGCAAAAAGAAAATTCCAAAGGTTCCTTTTCGTAAATAGTCTCTTGAGTCGAAAAAGCTATAAAATGATACTCAAGAGAGCCTCTTAGCCATGTTCGACTAAGGTATTCTTTTTTTGTAGATAGCCTATCTTATTCTGGAAAAGGGTTAAACTTATACCGAGTAGATGTCTTCTCATTTACTTTAACGAGTTTGAAAAGACAATTGCTCGACAATATTTTCATTGTGAGGAGTCTAAAAGGAGTGGAAAGAGCACTCCTCCTAGAGGAACGAGTGGTATACAGGGTAACAACTAGTAACTTTCGGTCATGATGGAACTTCTCAAAACAAGGAACGGTTAAGAGGATGGCTAATAAGACTATTCATCACAGTTGTGCCTCGGGAAAGGGTAAAACAACCAAGTGAATGTATATGATCAACCAAATAGATGGTAATAATGGAATGAGAAAAACAAGGCTCATCTGGTATAATCAATCTGATAAAAAGTAGCAAACACGGGGGATAATATGAGAATGGTTTCATTTTTACACGAGATTGAAACACGTGGAAACTATGTTTGAGAATATTTGAAGAGGGTTTGGTTTTTTAACAAGCTTGAAACATGTGGAAAACTATGCTTGAAATAAGTTTTCATGCCCCGAGCATAATGACTCAATTCTAGGCACATGCCCCCAAATATTCATTTCATTCACCTAAGTAGACCACTCGTTACTGGGTGGATGGAATGAAGGTTCATTTATAAGATCAAGTGAAAGACTCGACTAGGAATTTACAAGATCTAATTAAAGACTTCAATTGGAAGGGGGATTACTTCATTTTTAACGGGATTGACACAAAAAAAAATATTATCATGGGACCTTGCTTCCTTTGTTAATGAGCTTGACACAAGAAAGGGAACTAAGATTTGGGAACGTTGTTTTATTTTTTAAGGAGCTTGATAGAAAACGAGGAACTATGCTCTGATGCTTTGATCATGAGCTCTAGGAGACCATGGCTTCCAAGAGGTTCTCATTAGATGGAATACAAAATGCTCTAGAAGGAAGACATGTTGAAGGTTCCAATGGAAATATCAACCTCTAATGCCCCTAGTAAATGATGCACCACCTCACCTACTAAATCATTAGTTGGCACGAGAATGGAACAGGTTTCCACATAATTAACCTATGGTGGGGCTGAAAACTACTTCCATATAAGTACCATTTAGGGAAGTTGGTTGATTGGGAGCTAAGTTAGAACCAATGAAAAAAGCTTGTCAATGATCACGATTCTTCCTTCATGCAGCAAACACATCACATGAGTGAAGAGACAAGAGCTACTATGACATAAAAATAGTCATGCCTAAGGAACAAATTAAAATCCAAATGGTCTTGGACTACCATCACATCGAAATAGACAATCTTTCCTCCTAAAGTAATAGGAAAATTGGGAAGGATATGTAACAGTTAATTGGTTCATCTATTAAAAGCTAACAGATTATAGGTAATATGTACAAGTTATAGAGAACCTAAAGCTTGCCAAGTAGTTTAGGATAGAATACTAACATATGCTCCTTCGTCTATGATTTTTCTAGGTACAGAAACATTATAAGCTTATACTATGATCTGGAAGGGCATGTAACGATGAAGATGATTTCCTTCTAGTGAACTTTGATAAAAGGAAGTGGCATTACTACTTAGAGGGGGTGTGATGGGAATCGGGGAACTGACCCCTTGTGCAATGGGAATGGGAGAGATTTTCCCATATATCATGGGAATGGGAGGATTGTCCCCCTTTTTCATTGGAATGGGAGGATTTCTTCCCAATTCATTAGAATCTAAATAAATGAGAATAACCTTAGCAGTATGGATTTCACTCTCTACATGAAAGGTACAATCATCTAAAGGTGAAGTCAAGTCAACCATTTTCTCAACCAATGGTCAGTCGGGAATGGACTCATGGGATTCATGTTCATAGAGGGTGGGATTGACTAGAGACAGATTCTTATTAATCACTTCATGAACTAGTGAGAATTTGGAGAATTTTTTGAGGCTTCATCCATATAAGGACAAAGGTGTTTAGGATGATTTCCTTCACATAACCTACAGGGAAACTTAACCTTACCCTTCTTCCCCTAAACCTTATGATCACTAATCGATGGTTTTTCACTAGCATGATCTTCAGAGGATTATGACAAAGGGGAATTATGTTGGGGGTATGTAAACTTATTTCAAGCATAATTTTTCTCATTTTTAAAGCTTGTAAAAAAAGTGAAACCATCTTCAAGTATTATAAAGTGTAGTTTCCACATGTTTCAAGCTTGTGAAAAAATAAACCATTCTCATCCTATCCCTTGTGATTGCTATTTTTTATCAGTCTGAGTTTTCTAGATGAGCCTTGGTTATCTCATTCCATCGCAACCATCTACTTGGCTGATCATACACTTTCACTTGGTTGTTTTACCCTTTCCCGAGGAACAACTATGATGTGTGGTCTTATTAGCCAACCTCTTGACCTTTGCGTGTTTTGGAGGTTCCATCATGATCGGAACTAGTTGTCACCCTTTATACCACTCATTCCTCTAGGAGGACTCCTCTTTCAACTCTTTTCAGACTCCTAAAACATGAAAATATTTTTGAGCACTCGTCTTTTATAACTCGTTAAAGTAAATCAAAAGACGTCTACTTAGTATAAGTTTAGCCCTTTTCCGGACTGAGATAGACTATTTATGAAAAAGGAATATATTCTTCAAAGATGGTAAGAGTCTTTCTTGAGTATTGTTTTATGCCTTTTTAGACTGAAGAGACTCTTTATGAAAAGGAACCTTTGGATTTTTCTTTTCACCTGTTTTTCAAACAATCCAAACATGAAAAATGAGCCAAGGTATGCCTTCGCTGGACTTGTAAAAACATCAAACAATGATGGAATCATCAAATATGATGAGACCGAACCACTCCTTATCATGGTTCATCAATATACTCAAAGGGATTCATCAGAAGGATGATCTTACAGATCAAGCATATGTTATCCTCCTCAAACGTATTAAAAAAAAAATATGTACTAACCAGAAATAGTTGGGGAAATTCAGAAAATAGGGTACTCTACCTATTAATGGCAACGATTCACTCTTGAACATGACACTCTTCCACTTCATCTCTGTGGCTTTTGGGTTGGGAAATCTGTTTTTTTTTGTTCATCTCAGCATATCAAAGCCACTACTTTTAGTTTTTTATCAGTGCTTCCAAATCCATTTAGTGTCACCGATATGTTCAAGGGAAGTCATTCATTCGATATACACTATGATACTCTTAAGCCTTCATTCCATGTCTACCATTCCTGAACCAGTTCCACATCGGCATCATTCTGTCTCAAATATTGATACCCATTTCATGTTGTTGATGATGGATATATCAAGGCCCTCCTTTGACAGGTCACTTTCTATCATGATCAACTCATTTTGTAGGAAGTCGACTTAGAAACTCTTCCTTTAGTACCTTGGGGCTTGTTTACATTAACGGAAATTTTCCACTCTCTCAACAATAGGTTTTCATCATTGGCCTTCAACCGAATGATTTTTTGTGGTGTTTGACTTCAACTCATTCATTCAAACCATACAGATTGTACAACATTACCTTGAGAACCATTAACATCATCGGTGGCTTCTCTTGTGTTTGTTAATGACTTATATCATTGGTTGGTAATCAGATGATATCTTCCATGTTCGACTCCAACTCCTTTATTCACATGGTTAGACTTGTATGTTGGATGATAGAGTGAATGAGATAGAAGATCCTGGATCTAGTTCCATCCATATGGGTTGTGCTTCCAAGGTTAATGGAAGATTGCAAAGCATGATGGCTTTGATCATACAGATAACCATCCAATCGTGGGTCTATTAGGGTCCTATAATTTATAGGATCTCAAGGTGATTGAGTATCTCACATTTTGCAGATTTCATATTGTTCATAGATTTCAATATTCAATTGATTTCCAAAAAAAAAATAAAAAGAAAAGAAAATAGGGTATTTAAACAAAAGAGAGGGAAAAAAAGGAGAACATAAAATGAAAGAAAATAAAACCCCAAATATTGTTTAATTCATACAATCTAAGCATAATTGAACAAATTTCAATTTCTGTTGATTGGGTAGAAAATAAAGATCTTCCAAACAATTTAAGCTTGGCAAATCAGTAGCTAGGTAGAAAGGAAATTGGTTCAATTGTTCAATTTGAACCAATAGGAGAGATAAGTGATGGAGTAGGTTAGAAATTAAAAAAATAAAAATAAAAATAAAAAGTGAAAAAGGGTCTGCAAGTCTAAATGTACACTCCAAAAATAAAAATTGTTAGATTAGAAACAAAGGGTAGGTAGATTGAAAGAATAATAAAGAGGAAAAGGACATGAAAAAATCCTTCTAATTTCTTATTCAATATTTCATGTATTCTTCCTAATTTGGAAAAAAGAAATTAATTAAAGGTAGGGATATAATAAAATACCCCTAAGTTTTCATATATTCTGCCCCCATTCCATTTCTTTTTCTAATCCCCACCGCCCACGCGCCCGTCACATATTTGGTTACACACCCCTCACCTTCCATCAAATCCTCGCACTAAAATTTTGATCCGACAGCTCATAAAGGTTTTCGCACCCCCCCCCACCCCGCGAATGTTAATGCCAAGGGGGTTTGAAATCAGTGGTTTGTGTCTCGCACTCACATAATTTCGCACCCCCCGCCCCCCAACCATCGATTCCGCTTACCACTGAGGGGGGCCTCCGAAAAGAGGTTTCTGCTCTCAACAAACCACCCATCACCAATTTAAACTCCACCACTCTCATTTCTCAACGCCACCGCTTTGTACCATCCACCTATCACCTCCATTCCTGCACAATACCCATTTCACATTCAATTTGTTAGATCGTTAGCCAACGGGCCCGTGCCACTTCCGGTGGCTTCAACAAGAGCTTTGCAAATTTACAAATAAATCATCTCCCACTCGTTTGAAGTTTATAGAGTTCTGATATGTCTTTTATGCGCAGGAGGTGAAGTGAAAATTTGTAGAGATATACATAGAGTGTAGAAAGGCAATCAAATTACCTACTTAGTTGTAGCAAACTGCAACTGGCTGTAATGGAATCTTTTAAATTTCAATAAAATACCTTCAAACGGATTCACAGATCATAACAGAATAAGAAAAAGACAAAGCTAAACCCAAATCTCTTTGCTGGAAGTAAAACCAACAACAGAATCTAGAAAAATGCATTCAGTAGCCCTCCTCTGCAAAATTATTATAAAAACAAACAGTGTATCTCATTTGTTTGCTTCTTCTTCATATTGTTCTACTAAAAAATGAACCATATTGCCCCCCTAAAATAGAATAAATGAAGAACTAATCCTAATCTTGCTGGCATTATAGCATGTGAAACTACATTCAACCTCCCCAAACTCTCAACTAAAACTCTCCACTATGAAGGGAGTCAACCGAAACTCCCAACTACTAAGGGAGGTGACAAGAGAAGTAAGGGAGGTGGCAGGAGAAGCGAGGATGAGCTTGGAGAGGAGAGGGATTCTTTTGTTTTTCCTGTGGAAATTGGCAGATGAGAATGCATTCAATATTAGGTGCATTCTTAAGTGGGAAAATAGTACGATTTCATTGTATTGATATCGGGGAAAACAGTAGGATCTAGACGTGTCTTTACGTATGAAATAAAGAAATAAGAGATGATGAATAGGTCGGACTTGTAAACATGCAAGTCATATGCCTGTGACAATTATGCCAATATGAGAGATCTAGTTTGGTTTTCCAACCACCATATTTTGTTGCTTAAATGCATGCAAAGGCACTCTCTCCTTACTAGTCGATCTCCTTCTTGCCATCTCCTAACATTATTTTCTTAGATTTAGCCACAACTCCCATCATGGACAAAGACCAACTTCCTTCACTGTATAAAATCCTGGTCGAGTGTACCTTTCCCATTTCTCACAAGAACAAAATATGTTTCACTGCAAAGTCTTCCAAAATACCTTGCTCCCATCTATTGATGTGAAAATTCAATATGCATGCAAGCTACTAAGTGGAGGGAAACCTCCCCTCCCTTATATTCATCTTGGGTCTCATCTCGAGCTCGAGCGAGGTTCTTTGTCTCCATAGCCACAATGGATAGTGAACTATGTTTATATTATATAGGAAAAATGAGAATAAAAAAACTCTTATAATTAAAACATTTTATTAGTGTGTTGCTCAAAAACATCATCTATATCTATATATATATATATATATATATATAGAGAGAGAGAGAGAGAGAGAGAGAGAGAGAGAGAGAGAGAGAGATTATATCTTATGGATGTATGTTTTCTACCTCCAAATATGAAGAGAGATGTATGAACATTTTAATGTGGAGAATGTGAATCATTGATAAAATATTTCAATGTCAACTATGGATATATTATACAAAACAAGTGAAAATAACAAATTTATTATAGTTAAAACATCTTATTAATTTGTTGGTTAAAACCAGTATAGATCAATCTTAAATATGGATTTACAAAGAGCTGGGTGGAATCAAACCTCTCAAGGTATAACTCTTTCCTTAAGTTTTGCATTGTAAAAGATGTTTGCATCTTGAGAGACTTATCCCTCTCCACCCTTTGTACTGAAAACAATATTTGCATGTTGATAAATTTGGTCCCTTTCATCACTTGGTAGATTCAAAGATAAAATAGATCTATGCTAGTGTATAAGAATTTGATCCAACAAATAGACTTTCTATATCTACACATATAATATTGTCAAATAAACTTCAGTATTATGTGCTCATTCATAAAACAATATCAACTTATAATACCACAATTTTGCTAAAAGCTATAAAAATTCACGAGACTAAATCAACTTATAAATTTCTTTTGATATTTATACGTACAACCTAAGATGTATATCTATCTTTATAGTGTACATGCATAAGACATGTAATATTAAGAAAATACTAATAACGAAGAAAACGTTTATTAACGTAAAGAGAATATTTCATTGTCCACCTTATATAAACTACTTTTATACAACCACCCAATTACCATCTACCATTCACTAATCAACATTAAAAACACTCAATTTATTTGCAACGATTCAATAATCAACATTAAAACCGCTTGAATTTATTTGCCATTTGTCCGATGGATGAATTCATGGTGTTGCCTTCAGACAGTATTGACATTTCTCCTTCCGGGGAGATTCATATTCTGAGCACCACTACAGCTTTGGCTCCGTGGAAGAAGATCTTGGTCAGCCGTCTTCTTGAAAGAGGCAGAGAAATAACAAGGCCTTTCTTCGTCGATTCTCCCCACACCAAGTTTTTGAATATGAGAATGATCTGTAGGACCACTCACACTCCTAGGAAAGGTGTCATGTTCCGACAACTTTCTTGTTGCTCTCTGTTTCTGAGACGCGGCTTTCACCAGCTCTCTGTAATCGTATTCTTGGTCCCTCGGGGAAGAAGAGTTTGAGGTAAAGGACATGGGGACAGCCATGGCCGTACCGGGAGCCCAAGCGATGGCAGCGTAATTTTCCATCCCGACGCACTTGTTCATGCTACCCACATAGCAATCTCGAACTCTGGCTAGATACGGGATGGGAGAGAGAGCTCTCATGAATTTACAGAACGCTCGGAGTGGTTGACGCGGGTTTATTGCATCCACTTTGCCATCTAACTCTGAGGACTTCATGATCACACCGGAAAGAAAGAAATGTATGCACACTTCCACAAAGCTATGAGATTATTGCAAAGAGTGCAGTTTGTCGTATAAATAGAGTGGTTTGATCCCTATAACGTCTTTTCTGAAATTACCTATGCGTTGACAAGATCGTGATGGGTATTGGAAACATAAAACCCTTAAATCACTCTACACTCTCCTTGACAACCCCGCTACAGTGTAGACTTTTTTTTGTTAGGTAATACAATTTTAAGAATTTTTTTTGTCGTTTAAAAATATAATTTTAAAATATAATAAAATTTCAATTAAAATTATGTAGATTAGATAATTCTAAATTTAAATTTAAAAATTTTGTTATATTTTAATAAAAATTAATGAAAAAAATTATTTCATATTATAAATTAAACTATTCCTTTAAATAATACACCATTGCTATCATCTTACTTAATAAATATATATATATATATAGCATTACTGTATATATATATATATATAAAACCAGATGCCTCGTTGTCCTAAGTTTTCAACCATAAAATAGGGTTGTATACTAAGGAGATGTCCCTCCATCTTTATTTTTAAGAGGGCGTTGACTAAATTTTCGGAATTTTCGAAGATTTAAGTTCAATCAGGTAATACTTTAAAACGGTAGGATTGTAATCCTTTTAAAATTTGTGCCAAATTTTGTGAATGTTTTACTGAAATGAAACTTTTCTATTACTAGATTAATTTACTTTTGTTATTATAATACACTCTGCTTTGTATCTGGATGATTGTGATTTCTATGGTTGTTTACGCAATTATTTATGGAAAATTTTAAAGCAGTGGTGATGCAAATGACAGCGCGATACATGGCATTGTCATTGCATTAATTCTACATTGACGTAGTTTTTTATAAGCACTTATTTGGAGTAAATAGGAAGAGTTTTTCTACGTTGAATGAGTAATAACTCAGAAGATATAATATTGCAAAATAATATAAAATAGTTATTATTTAGGTTATGTTTACATTTAATTTATCAAATTGTGTTACATTTATGTGGTAGTGTGTTAATCTATTGGGTGTTGTATTGTTGTTGTTTTTAATCGTATGTCTATCAAAATATAGAGTCCCGTGTCATTTTACATTTACATTATATTGCATTTTCTTAGTACCGTAAGTGATGTGTTAATGTGATGTGCTTTTATTATTCATTTTGCATTATAATAGTATCATAAAGAGAATTTTACATCAAATTAATGTCACATATGTTTCAAAATTGTACTTTACTATATTACCACTATATTAATTTTAAAATATTTTAGTATTAAAATTGTATATTTTAGTATTAAAATTGTGATAATTGATTGGGTACATTGTACTTAAGACTTCATCATAAACTCATTAGGACCTACAATTAAATCATTATGTTACTTTTTTTTGTTAACATATCTCTCTTTTTATAAAGGAAAAATAAATATTTACCCTTAAAATAGCAATATTTATTTTTTGTTTTAAGTAATTTTTATTGTTCTCACCTATTCTCTTAAACTTACCACACTCAGTGATCATTATTTAATCACTTACTATTTAT
>APFE031670536.1:0-12163 GCA_000404065.3 Pinus taeda
AAAAAAATTGTGGATTTAGTGAAGGTGACCATACTAATGGGTAAAATTTTAGCTATTTGGGACTCTCCGAGGACAAAGAATAAAATATTCTGGAGACTAGAGGATAATGTACTAGATAGAGATCTTGATTTATGAGTATGTCATTGTCTAAAACTCCTAGTCCTCATATATTTCAGTGTATGTTATTCACGTAGGGGAATATACTCCCTAAATCACTTAAATTATTTGAATCTTACCTCAAGCCTAGCAAAAGGATTTGATTTTTTGGTTGTCCACCTAAATAAATTTTCTCACTATGATTATATCATCAATTTAAGTGTTTCTAAATTTTTTGATGCTTTAAATAAATGACTTTGTCATGGCAGATAGCTTGAATGAATGAAAACCAAGTGATGTCTTGTCATAGGTTCATTTTTTAGTCTCAAAGTTAACTAATTTATGTGAGGCCCAAAATGGTAGTTTGTATGGAAATGAATGTAAGGAAAATTTGAGCCTAGGATACATGATCTAGCCAAACCACATGAAATATGAGATAGAGAGGGAGGTATCACATCATCGATAAGTTAAATGGCATGAGGGATGAGGTTACACTAACGAATTATAGGGACTAGTGTTGGAGGATCAAGACATCAGATAGTGAAGGAAAAATAGAAGCCATCATTATGGATAAAGATGTTCCAATCACAAGGGGAAGCATTTACCATACATGTGAACGACTACTGGGAAATTGAGGGTTGGAGTATTGGGACAACATAGTGAGAGCGATGACATTTAGTCCAACAAAAAATTTTGAAAATGAAAACTTTAGTGACCCTACACATGGATGGCTAGCAAGATAATGTTTTTGTTCACCAATGGGAGATGAAGCAGGGAGTGTTGATGTTAGAGTGAATAAAAAATTTCCATGTGTCAAGAAGTTATTTTAGCATAACAATGAGATCAATGTTAGGGTGTTGGATGGAAACATATATATTCTGTTGAAAAATATTGATAATTTCATTAATTCCATCTATACATGTAGATGGTTGGTGAGGAGTAGAGACAAGAAGTGTCATGACATAATCATTCATACAAGTGATGGACTGCTGAATAATTGATCCAAAATAGATCATTATATCTTTTTTCATCCATATCAATGCTTTCAAAGTAGAAAAATTAAGGGAATCAACTCACATGACCATTTTAATCTGTGAGGCCTAGTTTGTAAAAATTGGGTTTGAAACCTTCCTGAAGTAGTTTGAGGCATCAAATAACAATTTTTGGGAGTAAAAATTTGTCAGTTAAACACACCACCTTTACAAATATATATTTCGAATAGTGCACGAATAGCCTCAATCAAAGTTTATATGAACAAGAGGATGCCATGTCAAACCCCATTATTTCATGGAAAAGGGGCTAGTCACATGATCAAGATGAAGATGAAAATATAAGAGTCGTATTGTAACTCTAGTTAAGAGTTGAAGGACTTAAATGTAACCACTAGTACGCTATCAACTTATGTTATATCTGGGCCACCAGGAGGAAAATGGATTATATTTTATTTGAGTGCATTTTGTTTTATAAATGACCAAAGTAGTGATGCAAGAGCATCTAGCCTAGCCAACAATGTGATGGTGTGTTGTCATGTTATGGCTAATGAGGATTTGGAGGAAAGATTGGTTACTTAATTTTTATTAATTGCAAATTATGTAAATAGTTGTTTGTTTCCAAATTCTGAGCAGAAAAGGGAATAAGTGGCAAGTTGATCCTGCCTGCATGGAGATCAAGCCAAATAGTTTAGATTATTCAACTATGATAGAGTTGATTCCTAAATATATAGTAAATTCCTTCATTTGTGGAAGGAGATTGTTAGATAGGACATTTATGTATTTCCCTTTCTTTTCTGAAAGAGGATTAGAGAGAGGATTCGAGAGAGGAAGAGAGGAAGTAGAGAGCAAGAGTGAGGAAAATGTAGTGTAAATCAGACCATCAAGGGCCAATGGAAAATCTCTATTTTATTCACATATTCTTTTATTTATAGAAATGATAGTGTGCTAGCTAACTGTGTTGAAATTCATGGGTTTTGTGTTCACCTAGAATTGGTTAAGATTTTGATGGGCAAAGGCCTGTGTTAAATAGTTTTATTTCTAGTTTCTTGTTTGTAAAATAGTCATTTGACTTTATTTCAGTTCTTAAAGAAAAATCGGATGGGTGACATCGGAACAATCAGATTCCTGGAAATTTGCAGATCGAGGCCAGAACCTTGGGATGGAGATAAATCCAGAGAAGCACAGTGAAAACATGATGTTTTAGTGATGCACTGTGTTTTCTCAAAGGAAGGGGATTTTCCTCTCTGCATTGTGATTTTTCGTAAGGTATTGTATTTTACATAGAAAATGGGCTCTATACATAAATGGGGTTATTAGTTGAGCATTGTGCATTACCTTCAAAGATCACGTTTTGCATTAAGCTCATAACCCTCATCGCAGATATCAAGTTTAGTTTGAACATTTATCGCATATCGGCAAAGGTAGCAGGTTGTGATTAGCCAAAATTGCGATCCGAGATCGCAATCGGCTGAACTGCGATGACCAATTTATCGGTGATATTACAATGACCCGGTGATATTGGATGCAATATGGAAATGCGATGCAATATGGAAATGCAATGAGATGTGCGATGCGATATAGAAATGTGATGCGATGTGCGATGCGATAATAAATCACATAGTTAGTGTTGATTATCATATTGATGAAGGATTGCGAATGGCACATGTGAAGGAGCATCAGACTTATAAAGCGGTCATATGAAGAAGGAAGGGCAGAGATGTTAGCGGAAGGCATAAAGTTCGAAAGGTCTACAATATTTACTTTTAAAATTAGTTTCTAAAGTGGTTTTAAATAAAAGTTGGAACGAATTCTGAATGCAGTGGAAAAAAAATGGAAAGAAGACTAGGTTTGGGAGAGGTTTCCCAAGCACTTGTCCCTAGAGATAAGGTATTTTGGGTGTAGCGGCCATATGGTTGCATTATTTGGTATCAGAGAAAGGATGTTCTTTCTTATGGAGATTTATGATCACAAAGATATGAAAGTTCACAGCAGTTGAATGAATGGAAAAGTTTGGCACAAGACTACAATAGTGATACTGTAGGAAGAAATTTTGCAAGTTCTTAGAGATTGTAGTAGAACCTCATTCCAGCTGAGGCTTGGAATAGATAGGGATAGAGGAGTCCTTAAGAGAAGTGATTGTAGCAACCAGAGAGAGAGCAAGATTGCTCAGTACAAGTTCTAAGGAAAAGAGGACTTGGAAACCAGGCAGAGGAGACTCTGGGTGAGAAGATGAACTCGGAAGGAAGTTGAATGGTTACTGGTGTATAAGCTCACACATAACAGAATATGGCTATGGAAATTCATATGGAAGGCTCAGAAGAAGGCTACAAGATGAAGGAAAAGGGTGCTAAAAAAATCCACAGGAAATAGATAAGTCAAGTGGAGCTTGACAAAGAGATGGTTGAGATAAGAGAAGAACTCGATGTTTTAACAATGCTACTAGAGGAAAACCAAAGACAAGGTTAGGTCTTGAAGAAAAAAATAGTGAAGTGGCCTAAGTTATAGAGAAGGTTACGATAGAGACAAGTGAAGTGGTTGATGGAAAACCTCAGAGAAGAAAAGTCAGAAATGGAAGTTTTCTTTTGTGAACTAGAACAGGGTGAAATTTTGGGTGAAGAGGATAATGAGAGATCATCTGAAGATCTCATGGACTATTGGAATAGTTCAAAACAATTTGAAGATATGTTGACAACGGAAGAAGATGAGGCTATGAAGCTTTCGGATTTTAAATCTCATAGTTTGTGTATGTTTGGAGGATGTGTAGAAGATGATGCACAGTTTGATGAAACTATCACAAAAATGAATAAAGCTCTTGAGGTGAAGTATGATGAAGAATGCCTTTTAGAGGAGGAAGGTGTTATTGTATTGCAGTAGAAAGAACCCATAGATGAATTCATGTTTGGTGTAAGACGGTCAGTTGAACTTTCTATGCACCAAAAGCATAATGAAAATGCCATAGCGGTATTCCATGGAGGTAAACAAATGAATTTGTTTAATGAAATTGATGAAAGAATTTTGCAATGTGATGGTATTGAAAAGAAGATAACTAAGGAGGATTGCCAGAAAAAGAATGAAGTTGAGAATGAAGGTTGTGATAAAATGCTGAAAAGATTTCACATGGAAATAGAGTTCTTGGAAGGATTTCTCAATGAACCTTAAGGAGAAACGAATCTTTTAGAACTTGATAAAGAAGAGATTGTGGTTACCGTGCATGATAAGGATGAAATGTATCAAACGTTTATAGAGTTAAGTAAATGTTTAGACTCTTCAATTAATAATGTGGTTGTAGGTATGGAAGACAACATTAATAAATATGATGCTAAAATTAGAGAAATTGAACAAAGATTATTTGAAGATGAGATGCAAGATCAAGAACAACAAAAAAGCTATGTCCTTAGAGACATGAAGGAAACAAAAGTATTAATCTAGCATGATTAATATGGAATAAACCAACAATTTAAAAGATATGATCAACAACATGAGAGTAAATTTGAGGAAGGCATTAGATTGCGGGAGTATAGCAATTGGCAACATAATGAAGAGCGTGAGATTCATCTGGCAGTAATGAGGGTAGAAGTAGATATATTAATGGAGTGGCTACAAAGAAAAATAAATGAAGACTGAAGATACAGGTGGAGAATGAAGAAACGGGCCAAGAGGAAGCTATTGCAATAGAAGTGGAATGGCAAGCTGATAAACGAGTTCAGAGAACTTGAACAAATTCATATTGATTTGTTAGAGAAGGAGAGACTAAAAGGAATGGAGTCACAACAAAGATGATCTGCTGAAATCCAGAAGATCTATGATGGGAGATTGGTGCTTGAAGCATCAAAAGAGGATGAAGGGTCTTGTATTTTAAAACTGATAATTGTTGTGTGCTTGCAGGTCATGTAAACTTGGGGAAAAACAAGCAGTTATTAGAAATTGTCATATCAATAGGTGAAAATATGACTGGTTGTGGTCATGTAGGTAGTTTAGATAAGAGAGATGGAAGACATTCTTGTGACATTATCATCGAATCAGGAAGGAAGATGACTGCCCATAGTCATTTGAAGAATAGAGAGAAAAGTTACAATCAAGTGAAGGAAGATGTCCAGTCGGATGACATCCAAAGGATAAGTCAAAAGGAGGATGACAAAGGAATTATTGAGATCAAATAAATGTTTTGAAAGGTAGAGATCCATTCATTTGAATATGGAACAAAGTCTAGTTTTCTCAGAAAAACTGATGAAGCTAATACAAAGCTAATGGAGAATCTTGTTGTGTATTGAGGACGTGAAAGTCAAAAGGAAGAATTGATGATGAAATTATTTGAGGAGACATTAGTGTCTCATAGTTTTCAAACTAATATTTTGTGTGTAAATGCAAGATACACTAAAGAAAGACAACTGCTTAATGTTGTCATAGAGGAAATGAAAAGCAAATATATGTTTTTTCAGAAGATAGAAGAAATAAATTCACATAATCTCATGATGCAGGGGAAAGGGCAGCTGTTAATCATGGCTGTAGTGAATTATGTAGATATTGGACAACTATTGAGGACTGAAGCCAAAGGAGAGTAGCTATTGAAGGTTGATGTAGAAGACTTTGTAGAAGGTAAACAGTTACTGAAGGTTGTTGACCTTGAAGACAGTCACAGTAAAGAAGGACTGCTAATAGTTGTTGCAGACAATGAAGTTACTGAGACAATGCAGAGCTTTTGGGAGAAATTCCAAGTGAGATGATGGATTTGTGGCATGAGTTAAGTCTTTTGGAAAGAAGGCTAGAAAACCAAAGAATAAGTGTTCAGACTGTAAAACAATAACTGAATGAGAATGAAGAAGTTGTTATGGATGACAAATGTGGAAAAGAATTTGTCGAAAATGTTTGCATATGGAGAAAACAGGATAAATCATTTGTGCTTAATGAATTGATTGATTCTGGTGAAGATTTATATGCAAGAACAAGGCAATGTGAAGTGAATTTGAAACAAGGAATTGATTCTGAAGATTAGGTCAAAGTAAAGAGGCATGGGATCATAATGTCTCATAAAGATGGAATGATGTTGAATTCACAGTATGGAGTTGTTGAACTAAAGATGGGTTCAAGGGATGATAGTAACAGGAATACTATTGTACAACAAGGAATTGTAGTAAGAAGTGATGAAGCCATGAATGCGAGACTAGAAGGAGGAACTGGAATTATTGCAGGGCATCAATGGAGAAGAAGGCATTTTTATGTCTTAAACATGTATATGGGAAGATATTGGCACATGGATAATAATGTTATTATGCAATAACACATCCAGTTGTAGGAGAATAGTATTCATCATCAGAGAAGTGAATTGGACAAAGAAATTGATGAGTTGTGGAGATTCATACAACATCATTCCAATAGAATATATAGATGACAAAAGAAGAAAGGAAGATTGGCTAGAAATAATGGTGCAGGTGAATGTATGGTAAACTGCAAAATAAGGTGTGGAAGCCTCGTGATCTTAAACCAACAATGAATTGTGATGATAAGTGAAGAGCAGTAAACTATATGAAAAAGACAGGAAATAATTTGAGATATTTGATTAAGTGGGTGAAGCATTTTGGAAGAGAAGCATCGAGTATTTATATGGATGAATAATGTAGAGCTGAAAGTTACAGGTTTTACAGTGGCACAATCAATGAACTGGGTTTTAAGACTTTTTATCCCTGTGAGTTTGATGTAGGAGTATCTAGACCTAGATAGCAATGTGATGGTGTGTTCTCATGTTGTGGCTATCGAGGATTTGGAGGAAAGATTAGTTACTTAATTTTTATTAATTGGAAATTATGTAAATAGTTATTTTTTGCCAAATTTTGAACAAAAAAGGAAATAAGTGGCAAGTTGATACTCCCTGCGTGGCAAGCTAAGTACTTTAGATTATTCAGCTAGGATAGAATTGATTTCAAAATATATAGCAAATTCTTCATTTGTGGAAGGAGATTGTTAGATAGGACATATATGTATTTCCATTTCTTTTCTGAAAGAGGATTAGAGAGAGGATTCGAGAGAGGAAGAGAGGAAGTAGAGAGCAAGAGTGAGGAAAATGTAGAGTAAATCAGGTCATCAAGGGCTGATGGAAAATCTCTATTTTATTCACATATTATTTTATTTATAGAAATGATTGTGTGCTAGCTAACTGTGTTTAAATTCATGGGTTTTTTTTTCACCCAGAATTGGTTAATATTGTGATGGGTGAAGGCTTGTGTTAAATAGTTTTATTTCTAGTTTCTTATTTGTACGATAGGCATTTCACCTAATTTTAGTTCTTAAAGAAAAATCAGATGCGTGACATCAAAACAGTCAGATTCCTGGAAGAGAACTTCATAAATGAATTTGCAGATCGAGGCTAGAACCCTGGGATGGACAGGAATCCAGAGAAGCATAGTGGAAACATGAAGTTTTAGTGACGCACTATGATTTCTCAAAGGAAGGGGCTTTTCCTATCGGCATTATGATTTTTTGTAAGGTATTGTATTTTACATAGAAAATGGGCTTTATACATAAACGGGGTTATCAGTTGAGCACTACACATTACCTTTAAAGATCCTATTTTGCATTGAGGTTAGAACCTTCATCATAGATCACAAGTTTAGTTTGAACCTTTATCACATATCGGCAAAGGGAGCGGGATTGCGATCAACTGAAATTGCAATTCGAGATCGTGATCTGCTGAATTGCAATGACCAATTTATCAGCGATATTGTGATGAACTGGTGATATGTGATGCGAAATGGAAATGCGATGTGATGTGCAATGCGATATGGAAATGCGATGCGATGTGCGATGTGATATATAAATGCGATGCAATGTGCGATGCGAGATGGAGATGCAATGTGATGTGCGATGGGATATGGATTTGCGATGCGATAAAAAATCGCATAGTTAGTGTTGATTATCATATTGATGAAGGATTGTGAAAGGCACATGTGAAGGAGCATCGGACTTGTAAAGCGGTCATATGAAGAAGGAAGGAAGGAGATGTTAGTGGAAGGCGTAAAGTTCAAAAGGTCTCCAAGACTTACTTTTAAAATTAGTTTCTAAAGTTGTTTTAAATAAAATTCAGAACGAAGTCTGATTGTAGCAAAAAAAATGGAATGAAGACTAGGTTTGGGAGAGGTTTCCCATGTGCGTGTCGCTAGAGATAAGAAATTTTGGGTGCAGCAGCCATATGGTTGCATTAAGTAGCTAAGAGTGGATAAGGATAGAGAAAATAGAAAGGTTTTATGCATTGTAGTGTCCCACACACCACAAGTCTCACTTCTTTATACTTGCATCCATTTTCCATTCAAATAAAGAGGGAAAATCAACGTCACCTTCCAATTAGGATTTCTTCTGAAAGGGTTTCTCAGGTTATATCTTGTGTCAATTGTGGTTTCTAAGTTTTATTTCACTATTCTATATTTTCTACATATTTTTTCTATTTCATGCATAAGCATAACACAATAATTTAATAAATCTAGAAATCTAAAGCGAAATTAACCATCATAGTGTAGATTTCAAAATTTAAGTACAATTTCATTAGATCTATTGTAATGAACTATTCAGTGGAATATCCATGGAAATATACATATTATATTGGTATCAAAGCATGTATCTTTGGATATACTATGGGAATTTATTCGGGATCTAGATTGGCTAAACCAAAAGTCATAAGGCCCTAGCAATGATTAATGATTTTTTCAATAGCCCTCAAGATCCCCTAGAGGAGGGGCTTGCGTAATTGGAAGCATAATTCATAGATATAAATCATAATTTGAGCCTACTCATTGCAACCTTGATCAATAAGCTTGGTTTATTCAAAGAATATGGAGGTTCTAATGCAGAGATCATGTTGAAAGGGAATTGATACATCAAGAAGAACTAGAAAGGGTCTCTAAGAAAGAACCCAGAAAGGATCAGCCTAGCTAGAGTAGTATTAACCATTCATAGTCCTTATTCTAAATGAAAGTGGAGGTAAACATCAATTCATATCAATGTGAGATTGATTCTTGGAAGCTAAATCACTAGTTGCAAAAATTGGAAGTTTATTTTAGTATTCATCATATAGAGGAAAAACAAAAGATTGTGTTTTCTTAGTTGAAATTAAAGGACCCTGCGCTAACTTGGTAAGAAATTTATATGGAGACCTTGAGGTTGGAGGGAGACCCACTAGTAGTTAATTTGGAGGATTCCAAAACCCTTATAAACCCATAATTTCACCCTATTGGGTATGTAGAGTAGCATTGGATCCAATTTCATTACTTTAGGCACAGACAACGAAATAGTGTACAAGAGTATACCATAGAATTTAGAAACATTTCCATAATGTTTGGTATCTCCCAAAATAGCCCAAAGATACTCCTTAAGTATTTGGGGGGGTCTATAGATCCATTTCTGGAAGCAAGTGATGTATTTCAAGCCCATATTGGTGGATGAGGCCTCTGTTTTTGAAAAACACCTATAGAATATAGGCCAAAAGAAAGGTCATTCAAGTGGGTCCAAGAAGAAAGAGCACCAAGTGGCTTCTACGTAGGGTAATAAGAAGTGGAAATGGGGAAAGTACCAAAATACAATAGCCACAACACACTATTGCAAATATTTCTACAACCATTGTAACATTGGTGGTCAAACAAAGGATAAGTGTTGGAAGTTGTATCTTAAGCTCAACCCAAAGAAAAATCAGAAATATACTAAGAATAAAAATTTCAAGGCCATATATTGGAATACTCAAGTGAAAATAAACTTGGGCATGTACGAGAAGATTTTTTGTGCGTCAATGCAAAAAGAGGTGAATTTGAGTAGCCTTTAGCAAAAATAAGAGAACAAAAATATCACACTCTTCAATATAAAGATACAGGCTACGTAGATAAAAATTGATGCTCTCTTCAACTCAAGATCATAGGGAAATCTCATTGCAACAAATTTGGTCAACAAATTGGGACTTGAGTTTCATGATCATCCAAGCCCATATCCATTGGGGTGGGTAAATAAGGATGCAAAATTAAATGTAACCAAACATTGTAAAATCAAATTTTCTATCAGTGCTAAATTTGGAGATGAATTATAACTACAGTTAGTTCCCATTGATGTATGTGGAGTGGTGTTTAGGAGTCCCGATATGTACATGGTGTTTAGGAGTGCCTATATGTACATGCGAGATGTAATTTTCATGCAGAGATCCAACCAATACCACCTTGTCAATGATGAAAAATCCTTCACCATTAAGGCGCATAGGGGAAAGTCCAAAATTTCACTGGTAAGTTGCAAGCAAGTTAAGAAATTGATCAATTCTAGAAAAATGTATTGTTTGCTATATTTAAGATAAAATTAGTCTGTGTGAGAGTTAGTGGGCGCAAATTCATCATTAAAGGGGTGTACTAAGGACCAAAAACAACAACTCGAAGAGTTATTGAAATCATACATGAATGCATTCTAGTATCCTAAAGGGTACATCCTAAGAGAGAAGTGAAGCATGAGATCTAGCGATTATTGGACTTGTCATTGCCAAACATTGGGTTGTACATAGAATTTATTATAGAATCAAGTGAGGTGAAGAAGCAATTGCAACGACTATGGGAACAAGGTGTAACCAAGTAACTCACCATGTGGGTCACCCATAATCATTGTGGCAAAGAAGGATGGGACTTAGAAAATGTGTATTCAATATAGGTAATTAAACAAAATTATGCTCAAAATCTGGTACCCCATGCTTGGGATAGATGATCTACTATATTAGTTTTAGAAATCCTTATCCATATTGGAGCAATCATGGTTGACTAGCTAGATTGTATATCTATGGTGATAATGAGTTGCTTGAGTGATGCAGTTACAACCTTCTTAGTGAATTGCAGGCTTTCTTATATGCTTAAGACCGGTGCTATGAAAATCACTTAGGACAAACATGTTATCTCATAAGTTCTCATCTTTCTTATATGTTTATGAGTCTAGGTAGTTCACTACCATAACCATGATAGTGAGTTAACTTACTTATTAGGAGTTCAAGTTATATGTTGTATGTTACATGAATTTCTAGATAGAGTTGAGGGTTACTTACTTTATGAACATTATGTTGTGATGCATTCTATGAGTTTATGCATACTTGTATCCTGTTGTGGTATCTTGACATCCAGTGATTAAAGTTGGTATGTACCTTTCTCGTGCAATCTAGCCTTTGGAGCAATTTCCTTTCTTTTACCTAGAACCTATGGAAGATAAGTTGTATTGGTACCTTTGAGCTCTTTTGGGCACAATTTAGTATCTATGATGGTTGGTTTCTTAGTATTTGGCCATTTCCTTAAGAAATTTGGAGTTTGGGAAGTTGCCCTTAGTATTATTGGGATCCTGTAATTCCTCAAACTTCCCCATCCTAATATTAACGATGCTTTCTTTGATGAACATCTTTTTGTGCTATTTGTTAACACACCCTTGTTTATAGATATTGCTAACTATTTGGCTACAAGGAATCTTCCACCACATCTCTCACTCAAAGAACAACAAAAAATCATTTGGAAAAGTAGCAATTATTCCAAGATATTATATCATATTTTGCCACACTTAGTATAAGATGCGTGCTTTGGCCTAAACTGATCATTTCGTTTCCCTTTTGTAGAAATTTTCCCTTCTACAATCTCTTGAAAAAAATGCGAGTTCACATGTGTGCCCTTTGTTACATCATAATATGAACATGCATGATTCTTATACAAGAAAAAAGTGTTTATACACTAGTATCCTTTATGAAATTTAAAGGTGCATGTTATTGCACATAGTAGGGAGGGTTTTACGGGTTCTATCGAGAGTGAACCTCTTGTATCCCATCCCTAATGATCCAAACTACTTTTTAAGAATATTTAATGATGACATGATTGGAGGAGAACAAAAAGTACCCTTATGTCAACAATTTCTCTCATGTTTCCTTTATTTGCAATCCCCTTAAGATTTTAAGATATTCCTCAGATTGGAAACCATTATTTCTTTTATTCCTATTGTTATTCAAGATTTTTAAAAATACTCATTCTCTTGATCTCTCCTCATCCAAAAGAGGAAGAGTTTGCAATAGAGACATTTAGTGTCCCAAGGTGGAG
>APFE031670542.1:0-58812 GCA_000404065.3 Pinus taeda
CCCCCCCCCCTTGTTATGCAATCGTCACAATGAAGGGGGTGCTCTGTCCCCCCTCTAACCCCTTGGTTAACTAGGGGGCTAGTCATGTTAAGAATATAACACAACCCAACACACACGATGTACAACAAAATACATATACATACTCAAAGTACAACACAATGAATACACATGTCATGATACCACGACTACACCATGCACATACATAATATCGTATGTACACAAAACAACATGTACGACATGCACATAATACCACATGTACACAGTACCACCTACACACAACACCACCTGCATAATGTGTACACGACATCACATGTACATGGCACCACTTGTTCAATGTGTACACAATGCAACATGTACATTGTACTACTTGTACAATGTGTGCACAATTCCACATGTACACAACACCACATGCACGACATATACATGACACCACATGTACACAACACCATATGTACAACATGTACAGAGTGCCACATGCTCACAACACCACTTGTACAATCCTGCACACAACACCATATGTACGTAGGACCAGATGTACAACATGCACGCAACACCAGATGTACATAGCACTACATATCCAACATGTACACAACATCATTTTGTACACAACCCTGCATATCCAACATGCACACAATGTCTCATATCCAACATGTACATAGCACCATCTATGCCCAACACTGCATATGAAATATTCACACAACACCATTTGTACCACCTTGTACATAAAATTGCATAACAAAATGTACACACACTATATATAGATAACACCACATATACACAACATCACATATGCAACATATACAACATATACAATATATGCACAATAGTAGTACCACACATCCAAAACCACACTGTCTCTACCAAGCAACCTTTCTTCCAGTGCCTCTCTGCCATCCATGTTTAGCCTATCATGTCATGCATCATGCTATTTTCATTTCGCTGATGTATCCTTCAGCTTTACTTCTCACAACATAAACATAGGTATAATACAAGCATACAATATTAATTCATAACCACATAATAATGACCTCATATATTTCTCATGACTACTCTTCCCACTTGATTCCTCATGAACCAGGAATCTCTTCATGTCATTCACCTGCATAAGCAATCATTCCTCCACAAGAACGATTCCTGATGACCCTGACAGACAGTGGCATAGATAATACATAAATACATATATATAAAATTAGCACAAAATAGTCATGATATTGTCAGAAAACAACATACCTACATACATAGATGTATATATATATATCTTAATATATATATATTATATCTATATATATATATATATATATATAGGATATATATATATAATAAATAATAATATATAATAATATTATATATATATATATATCAACACAATCATGATCACAACATAATTACCATATATCATAAGGTCAAGTCTAAGATAACTTCCTTTATCCATGCAATGCATGTAAAACATCAAGAAAAAAAATTGCCAACATAGATAAGGCATATGGCACCTCAAATATATTTACTTTACCTTTCCTGATTACTTTTCTCATGACTATCCCACCATCATCCATTTACACCAATGGACCCAACCAATCCAACTAGTTGTTGTACGCTTGCCTTCAGTTGCCCTTATACATGCACTGAGCTTCATATAGGCCTTACATCACCTGGTAGGTTTCATTTAGCTCTCCCTGGGCTCCATTAACTTTCCTCTTTCCAACCAATTCCCCAAACCCCAAACATAAAAGGCAAGGCAAGAAACAAACAAGAAGAAAACCATGAAAATCAATAACAATACGGCACCACAACCAAAGTGGCATGGCCATGCAAAAGACACAAAAAAAACCTCAATTAAGCACAACAAATCACCAAAAGACCAAAAGCACAAGACCAACAACAAACACCATGACTCAATCCCCATGGTTCCCAGTGCTTCCAAGGGAAATCTCAACCTAAGCCTTCTTCAAGATTCCATGGAAATTTCTTTCCATGCAATCCCTTGGATCATACTACCATCAACACATAATTGTCAGTGCTTAAATAAACATAACAATACACTGGTTACATTACCTTGTTATTCCAACACGTTGCTTGCAACTGAACACATCCATGCCATCTCTCAAGGGACTCCAATTCCCTTGATAGATCCACTTGTAACTAGAGACTAGCTAATATACATGTCAAATACAAGTTCATGAATCTAGCAGATATCCACATAATGTCAGACAAGATTAAGGTTAAGAATACTTCTTGTATGAAAATCACTCATTCGTTTGGAATTAGGGTTTCCAAACATAACCAAAATAATTATTTCCCAATTCCTTTCTTTGACCTTTTCCTTGCTGCAATTGAGTGTTACTATGCACTGTCACATCACCCAATTGTTAGTTATATAAACAAATCAACTATTACCTTCTCGTACTAATACCAAGCATTTTTCTTGCATTGTTTACACATGTCAAACACATGTTCCAAATATCAAGGCAATCATATCTATCAATTTGAAATCAACCTTTACCAAGACTAGCAATCATGTCATAATTCATAGTCAACTCATAGTCATTAGACATAATACTACAACTGTCGCGTATTACAACTCAAGTACATGTTAGCTATCTCAACACATATGTGTTAGTACAATCATCTTAAAACAAGATTGTTCATTTAGGCAATCTTACAGACACATACTCATATTATGCAAGTAATCAAACATTCAGACAACAAATAGGTGGCATAATAGACACCAACACTCAAACACCAATTAAACGATAGAATCAAACATTCAAGCACAAAGTAGATGACATAAGCAAGCTCATACCTTAATGTATCTCAGGGGAGGATATCTTGTCTACACAATCAATCCATATTAGCATGATATAATTTCATGACATATCAACTCAAAAATAAATAAGGCCATGATATCCATAATAGTCACTAGCTAACATGTTCACATCATAAACTCATAAGCATTTTTCATTTATTCATAGCAATCGCATTAGTCTATATCAGTACAACACAATGTCACAAATAAGTCAACTCATACCTTAATTTCATAAGCCTAACCATCTTCATAAGCCAATCCAATTTAGTATGATACCTATAACATCAAGATCTTAATGTAATAACCCTAATCATCAAGTTACTAGCAATTACAACAACAAGTTATATGTCATGCTCTTAAGCAACATATAACCTAATCATCAATCTAACTATCATATAACAACAACAAGTTAACCTATAACATACTCATTAGCATCATATAACATAATTATCAAGCTATCTAACATAAAACTACAATAGCAGTGCATACAACCATAGGTTACTACCATTCATGACTATCTGATACATGTGCATGAATACACTAATAAACTAGCACCTATCATGTGTGTAATCATAACATCAATAGAATTAAAGGCATACACATAACCATAATGCATATAAAAATCCTTAACCTACATACCCGCATGCCCAACATACAAACTTGCCTGACGACATGCTAGGTCCCAAGGTCTAATGTCGCAACCTCATTCTGATGATCTACATCTACTACTCTATCTCAACCAACACATTAGCCTCATAACATATCAACAACATCATGATGACCTAATTGTATACAATGACCTCATGCACAACAACCTTCACCATGACCATGCATGCATAACAACATATAAACACTGAGATGCATAACAAATGCATATACAACCATACACTCGTGACAACACATCCCACAATAACACCATCAACCTTCACATGGCGACATCACTACAACCATGATCAACACCAAGCAAATGCAACAAGCACATGGACTACATGCATAAGGAACACATATGCAACCGACATGAATGCATGACCAACACACAACCCATCTAGTTCGAGGGGTGAACCATGCTATGATACCACTTTGTGGTATCAAATATGCCCCAAAGAGAGCGCAACCCACTCTGATACCACTCTGTACACCCTCCTCCCATATCTACCCAAGTAACTAGCCAATAGGGGTAAACATGTGATGAGAGGCTACTGTGATATAATTCAACCTCCTAGGTATCCTTAAGGTAGTGGAATCGATGGAAACCCATCAAACACACCTTCCACATCAACAAAAACACTCCAAGGAGCCATCCCAACCACACAATTATCATGCCCCTAGGTTCCACTAAGTTTTTAAGCTATTAAACCTTTGGACACTCCCATGATATGGGCATGACAGTGTCCAGAGATCTCTAGACACTCCCACAAGTCTGCATGCCTACATCCAGGGACTATTTCCAGCAAACCTATGCTAGAGTCCGCGGGATTTAAGGTACTTTTCAAGCACAAAATTCTGGCCACTACCCAAAACTTGTTGTAACTTCTGGAATCCATTAAAAAAATGATGAAAAACTAATAATCCAAAACTAACTCTGGGACTAGGCCTGACCATTCCCAACTGGGATTGGCATTCTTTCAAACACTTGGAATCGATACAATATACATGGTCTAGGATACAAGATAGAGCATGAATGACTAAAAACTCTTATGAGACATGAAAATCAGGATCAACACCTTCTCCCTTCAGTTGTTATGACATCAATTAGGTCTTGCATCCATCATTTTAATAATTACAAGTAAATACATGAAATAACCATGACATGGACCAATCAATTAATCGTGATTATAACCAACATAAAACCATGGAAATAACAGTGAGATAACAACCATTAAATCCACATATAAACAAGAACAAAATCAAGAGAACTTAGCTTTTATTAAACATAGGAAAATCCAACCAGGTTCGGGACTTTCATGTACCACCCAACCGTAGACATGGTTGAACCAAATATTTCTTTCAACCAATCATCCTTGTGCCATATTCCAAGCATGAATGTAGGATCTCATGGATAAACCAATCCAAAATAAACCAAGAGAATATAGAGGTTAAACCACCTCCACCCTCACACAACCGTGATCACTCCAAAATTGGTGCTTTGATCACAAAAATGAACCAAACTTGGAATGCCATCTGGAATCCATCACTATCCTTGAGGAATTTTTTTTCTTCTTATCTCTCAAGATTTACCACAATCCAATCCTGGATCACTAGGCCCCAAACCGAGACACCTCCCTCAGGCTTTACTGTGTATTCTGCCAAAACAGGTCAAGGGATTCCTAGGCCTTTGGGAATGAACCTTGAGACCACCTCCACCCCGAATTCTGAAATCCATCTGACAATTCCAAAGCTCAAAACTAGATCAACATCCCAACACACCATGGCATCCTAAAAAAGGCAAAGCTAGGTTGAAAACCATTGTCATAACTTGATAAAGCCATGCCACTGACAACAAGAGAACCATACATCAACATGCAAAACCATGCTTGTCAAAACCAGCTAGGAAATCACACATGCAATATGTTACCTACAAGTATTCTTGCTAATGTTGTTTGATCTTGCTCTTCCTTGCTTTCCTTCCTTTCCATTTGCTTGATTTTCCTTCTTTGCTCCAAAGCTATAGTTCTCCAAGAAAATTCAAAGTGTCCAAGAGTGAGAAAGAGAGAGAGAGAGAGAATAAAGAGAAAGCTTCAAAACTGAACTAAGAAAAAGTTACACTGACCAAGTCTGAGCAAAATCTTCCCAACTAATCCTCATAAGCCTTTTTATCAACGAGGCCTTTATTTTCTTCAATTTTCATTATTTTATTTCAATTTCCTCGTCACATGCAACCTATGACCTTTCACCTTCCTTTTCTCCTAATTTCCTTTATTTTCATAAAATGTGCCAAAAATTCTTTTTTTCCTCTTTAATGCCTTTGCCTATTTCCTTTAACCATAAACACATCTAGTGATGCTCACTAGGATATCTTTGCCCAACATTCAACTTAGAACAAGTGTCCCTTAACCGTGGTCTTATTTTTCCTTTATTAACTTTTATTACATGGAATTTTCACCAAGGATGTTACAACAATGACTTTGGGTTGAGATTATTTTATACTAGTCATCATTTTCCTTAGCATAGACTTTGTGAATAGTCTTGTAAAAAATCAATCCTACCTGGATTGATAATTAAATGTAGGAGCAGTTCGACCAACATTAAAATGAAAAAAATATATAATTAATAAAGTTAACAATGTTTCTTATTCAAATCATTGTGAGATACATGCATTAATTTTTTTTATTAACTTTTATGTCTTCACGAACATAAATTGGTACAAAATTAATGAAGAAGCATTCAAGTAATCCTAATTTTTTTTTCCAACAATTCATACCATATCTTAAACACATTAATGATATTGAAATAGGTAAATTGTTTTAACACAAATAATAATGAAGAATTTCAAAGTTTAAACTATAAGAATCATGATCTTTAAATATGGATTGCAAATACTTCTAAGAATTTATAAGTCTTGGTCATTAATATCATTGTATGTAACAATGTCATCCAGTGTATCGTTGTCAATGTTCATATGATCTTTCAAGTAGTTAATATTATCATCATCCTCATCTTGGCTTGCATCATCTTCATCATCATTGAAATCTGGTCGTAGACCATCCATATTGTTACCAGATGTATTTGGATCATCATTTTCTATACCATCCATATTGTTGTCTTTCATAACATCACGTAACTATGTATTGTTTTATTCTTGTGCTTGAACATAACCATCTTTAGCATCATCATGGATGTCATTTTCTTCGATGTTCTCTAATCCCTCTCTCATTTTGTTGGCCATCATTATTTTTCTCAGTACCCACTAATGCATCATCAAATACATGCCTTAATCTTGTATCATAATGTATGACAAATAAGCATTTCGAGACTAGAATATCTTCATAGAAAAATACCTACACATGAATGAGTACATACATATATTAGACATATGTTATAAAAAAATTATTGATTAATAAACCCATGTATACATTCGTAATAAACAATGTAGTAATAGATTCTTGATCGCTACCGCTTCTTCTTTGAGTTAAATAAATACCTTCTCATAATGAATTGGTAGAACATAAGGCTCCTTATCCTTCAGTAGAAACATTTAGGAATCTAAAGAAAACAATCCACTATGGATATCATGTCTTCATGTCCTCTCAAATGCTTCATATCATCTACACTTAAAAACAAAACATTTAAAAGAGCGGTAATCCAACTCAATAAGTTCTTCTCTTTTCCCAACATATTGTAGATTTGTTAGGCCCCAGAATTGTTGTATCTAATGCATCTTTTTTTCCCATTTGATGCCTCACTTGTTCCCTTGTTTTACTAGTTTATAAACCTTTATGTTGCACTTATATATTATTTTGATGCAATAGCAAAGATTTACATTTGGTTTTCATTGTATTCCTTCTCTATATGCATTTCTTAAGTTTGATGTTCATTAATGTTGTTAACGCAAGTCCTACACTCCATAGAGATCCTAGACCAAAATGGAGGTATATGTCGGCTACTTGATCATTCAAGATTTCCACGGAAGAAAATGCTAGCTAGTAGTTTAAACATGCGTCTGGAATTATCTTGGATCCTCTTTTACAGTCATAGGTGCACATATCTTTCATTGACCTATTCCTGCACTAGAGAGCCACCAATTTGGAGCTTTGACATCTCAGCATGCTCCCAAAGAAAACCATGGAAGGTTTTTGTTAAAAATGATATTTTAACACCTTCCCATGAGTTGGATTGCACCCAGGCTGCACATGTGGGTCTCTAGAAGAAAATAAACAAATCTGCCCAAAATTCGCACAGTTTCCAAACTTCCAAGTTTGACCTCGATTTGCGTGCAGCTGGAGGTGAATCTCGAAAATTTGAGAAAATTGGTTTTTTTCCAGTATAACAAATTATCTAGAATCAAAACCATTTCCAAATATTTGCAATGGTCTAAAAGTTACATAAGGATCTTTGAGGCAGTTTTATAAAACAAGACTGTTTTTCTAGAATTTTAGGATCTCAGATTTCACAAGTATCCAAACAGTCAGCTTCGAGCACAATTTACGAGGCAATGAAGCTGAACCAGAAAATTATGAGAAAGGTTATTGTTTTCAACATAACAAAATAGGTTTCCTCCAAATAACTTTCCCATATTCGTAATGGTTAAGAAGATACGAAGTGTTCTTTGGAGGCAGATTGTTAAAATGCCAATTTTTCCAAAATTCTAGAATATGACGAGAAATGGAAAATTCATATCAGATCCATTTTCTCAATGGGACAATGGTTGTATTGGTATCCTTTTTATGGGAAGTAGTTGGGATTCAATCCCTCACCATTTTTGCAAAGGTTTGGCATGTTCAAAGCCTATCATGTAATTGTAAATTATATAAAAGCCATATTTTGGCTCTGTAGAGGAGGCAGAAAACCAGTTATTGCACTTCCATGATATTGGATCAAATTTAGCGGGATCTTCCCCCTTCCCTATGATCAGTTGGAGGCTGGATTCGAAGCTTTGATGTATAATTGCAGTGAACATTCAAGCTAATCTAAGGAGCGATGTCGGTTTATCAATTTATGAGTTTAAATCTTATGTGAATGAGTTGTTTGTGTATTTGATTTCCTAGATTTCATAAAGGGAAATGAGTCGGTTGGCTAGGGCCCATCCAACCTAGCTCATTATCCCTCTTTCATAAGTTGTGTTAGATGTATTTTTGGTCTGCAAAGTTTGAGCAAGAAGTATTTCATTTCTTTTATGTAGGTAACAAATCTTCGCTTTCTTCATAAATTGTGTGACTCAAATCCGGGGTGTGAAGGTATCAGTGTGTTCATTTACCGAAGATTGAATAACATTTCTTTTCTTTGATGAGTGGTCTCTTTTCTACAAAAATCTTGTTTTAATTTGCTTGCACCAATGTGCTTTATTTCTGCAAGCGAGGGTTACTTCTGCCAGCTTGTTTATTTTTGAAAGTGTATTTATTCTTCTTATGCAAATTGTTTCATTCCTTATTATGCAAATGTGTTTTACGCAAGTGCGTTTCCTTTAACTTAGGTTTGATTTACTTGCATCTTCCTAAGCGTTAATGAAATTTTGTTTATATAATAAGGATCTGTGTTTATGCTTAGTCTCTTGTGGGAATAGTTCAATTCAAGACTGGAATTTGGTGAAGGGGCCTATGGGCTGAAACCTCTATTCGATAAAAGTGCAGATCTGGATATTTTATATTTAGAGTGAATGATTACTTTCACGTGAAGAAGTTTCTGTTGCAGTAATGATTTCCTTTGGCTTTCAAAGTACTTTTCACTTTCGAATGAATGATTAGATAAGGAATCTTTCGATTACATAGGTTTATTTCTCTGCTCTAGTTCTCTTTGCAAGTTCATTTTTAGTTAGCACACTTTACATTTCATGTAAGTGGTTTCGAAGCTCAGTACAGGAATACAAACTTCTTAGTACATGAATCTTTGTTTTGGTACAGGAATCGATACCCTGGTACAGAAATAGAGTACTGTGGTATAGGAACCCAAAATTCTTGTATGAAATCCACAATACTCAGTGCAAGTGTTAGAGTCAGTCCTTTGGCCTTCCTTTAGTGATCAAAGTGGGCTCTTACTATGTCTTCTTTTCAAATATGTTTTGTACATGATTTTCAGTGCAAAACATGTCATAAGTGTGTCCATCAGAAGCAACTCGGAAAGAGCTTTCCAACGGTATATCACACTCCCAAAACCAGCTCCTGGATAAGATATGATCGAATGAATGATTGACTCAAAAATATCCCATGCAGCAGTTCATGTATTGAATGATCCAGAGGAAGCTATGAGATGTCAGTGGTTGGTTTTGTGGCTGGATTGTGATAGTGAAGGAGAGAACATAGCCTTTGAGGTCTATTGTCGTGTTGCTAATCCTCATCTCAACATATGGCGAGCTCGTTTTGTTTTGATTGAAAGAGATATCTATGAATCTGTGCAGAGGACATTACACATTGCTGACAGTGATATTGCGGGTGAAAGGTCTCACTAAGGGGAGCAAGTGTGAAGGAGATAACTAGAGATGATTTATTGGAGAAAGTTACACATGAAAGGGAAATTTGTAATCATGCCAAAAGGCTACTGCTACAGCATTATTCATTCAGAGGGTTTGGAGAGGACACTATGCGACTGGAAATATTGCATAACAGTTTCGATATCAGTGGGATGCACATTTAACTCGGTCAGAAGATATTTCTTTGAATGCAAAACAGATATCAGAAGATATTGTAAGATCCTTTCTTTTCTTCATATGTCGACTAGCCAAACGATATCAAAAGGTTGATGGAAGAGATGATGATCAACGCATGGTGATGTGCTTCAGAATAGTTTTGCAAAGCACTAACTGTGTTGATCCAAAGAAAAACTTTTGCTCACTAGCATTTGGCTCTGCTAAAGAGCATACCAGATGGTTTTACCAAGCTCATAAATTGTTTTCAATTTGCTCCTCTACTCTAGCCAAATATAGATCTCTATCTTCTAATGTGGGAGGTGCAACAGCTTTGGCTATCACCCTAGCAATGCGTTTAATGGTTGCCCTAAACTGACATAAACACTGGGACGAACTTTTTAAGAGAATGCATGGGAGATGGAAGGCTTGTTGTATGGAATCTGATAAACTGGATAGCAAAGAGAAATGTCAGCCTTTATTCTTCAGTTCGTCAATACATTATGAAATGCAATAGCGCAATGAATAGGAAAAACAAGGTTGTTGTACAGACATATGAAACTTTTATCATCACTGCAAGTGCTATAACCATGGTCCTTCATCCTTTCCATTCTATGCCATCAGATTTATGTGAAAGTGTCTTTTCTATATCAAATCAAACAAATTGTCTCGAAGGTTATGATGCTGGAGTTAAAAGTGCAGCAGAACAGTTTTGTGTATATATACTTACAATTTCTTATCTCACACAGAGGCTTCTTGCTGCATTGTTACCTACTCTTCAACATTCATCAAATTTCTCTCCATGTTTGAGAACAATGGAGGTAATGGCAAATTTCAAATGAAGTTATCTTCTTGGAAATGAAAATTTTGGATCTACAGAAGTGGATGGAGATTCCAAGTTCTACTTGGGCTCTGACAAATGTTGTTAATTTGGCATTAGGTTCTATCGAGAGCCCTGAAAATTCAAGACAACTTGTGGAGGGCTTATGTTGTAGAGAATATGTGTTCGCTCTTTCCTATATTTTAGAGAATTTGATGCCATGGATTGAGAAAAATGGTGATCAAAGCAGAAAGTAGATGAGGATGAGGAAGAATATGATGACCATAGTTCTAGTGTTCCCAAGCACCATTTTTTAAGTGGTACAAAAAATGGGGATGGATTTACTGAAGACTTCATCACTCATCGAGTATTTGAGGCCAGTCCATTAGTAGTGGCATCTACACCAGCTTCTAGCTACAATGAAAAAGGAGGGTTCTTCTGTGCATGAAGTATATCTGGGTCATGGGGGCTTAAAGACAAAATTGGAACTGCAATATGTTGCCCAATTGTATTCATACCTGCTCGCTACCTTTCCTTCCTTGAATTCCTTTGGTGGACCTTTGGCTATTCTTAATTTATTAGCTTTCACTCAGGGATTTTTGTCACAGTTGTGGGAGTGTTTAGAGAGATTTCTTATTTTCAAGAAAGATGGATTTACAAGAGTCCAGAAGCAATTCCAGACCAGTCTAAGTATTGGTGAGAACCAAATTCATGATATAGTTGGCAGAAATGAGGAAAGTTTGATCAGAAATGTAAGCAATAGATGGGTCTCTCCCTTTCTAAGAACGAAAGGGAAGTCTTCAAATGGAGATAGCAGTACTGATATGTGTAAAGATAACTCTTTTCAGCAATATACTGATAAAGATGATGCATGCATAGTATGGGACTTAGAACCTATGAAGAAGGGTCCTCAGGGCATTCCAAAAGATACTTCAACAATGTTACTTCAATATAGCCCTACCAGACCAGAGAAGGCTTTGTCTTTGCCAACAAAATGTGGTTGTGATAACTGAAATATTATGCTAGCTATGGAGTGCAAGGATTTGTTTGAAAGATTTTTGGGTCGAAAACAACAAGAGAAAGGACCATTGGGCTATGGGGTTGATGCCAGTTTCTGCAGCAAACTTAGGGCAAAGTAAGTACAATGTTTAGCCAGATAAAATATTGCAAATGTGAGAAGAATAGGGGAGAAAGCCCATTGCCCTATAGGCATCAAACTGAGGATGGATCTGCAATAGCAGCTTTAGACGAAAGAGGAACACGGGGTTGCTCAACAGAGCATCTAGCAAAGGATGAATCTGCAAAGACAATTATTACATCTAATAGTAAAATCATCATGAAAGGAGCATCATGTACAGATGAATTCCTAACACATCTCTTAGATAATGTTGTAACAAGGTAGAAAAACAAAATATGTAAGTGATTTACAGGAAAAACATACTAGACATTAACACCGTGATGGATCCCAGGTCTAAAAGGCAAAAACTACTTTATTAAAATAATATTCTGGAGAAACTTTTCACAGTCCCAAGAAACCTCTCTCTGCTACAAAAATCGAACCTCTAATTGCTACAGCAGCTAGAGCACATGAAGCTGTGTCAACTTTCTTGAAGTTGGGAGACTCATTCGTGCCTTCAACGATGGGTTCTTTGGTCACAACTACTCCACATGTGTTTCCTTTTGAAGAAAGGGTATAGATGTTCCGTGAGTTTGTCAAAACTAATAAATTGGCTCAAAGAATGATAGGGGAGGTTGTTGGACCTAGGCCAGGATCAATTCAGATAGCAATGCGTCATGACCATATAGTGGAGGATGGATTTGCACAATTGAATTCCCTTGGGTCAAAATTGAAGTCTTGTGTTAATGTTTCATTTGTTGATGAGTGTGGCCTTCCAGAGGCAGGGTTGGATTATGGAGGTCTCTTTAAGGAATTTCTCACAGATTTGGTGAAGTCTGCTTTTGACCCTCAGTATGGACTTTTCCTACAAACTTCAACAGATGAGAGACTGCTATTTCCACACCCATCAACAAGAATCCTTGCAAATGGGGTGCAAATGATTGAGTTCCTCGGCAGAATTGTTGGCAAAGCTTTGTATGATGGAATTTTACTAGATTATTGTTTCTCTCATGTTTTTGTCCGAAAACTGTTAGGTAGATATAGCTTCCTTGATGAGCTTTCTGGCCTTGATCCAGAATTGCATCGAAATCTTGTGGACCTGAAGCATTATGAAGGGAATGTTAGAGACCGTGCTTTGGATTTCATAGTAACATAGGAGGATTTTGGAAATCTATTAGTTATTAAGCTTAGACCGAGTGGTGCTAATATGACTATTACAAATGAAAATAGGTTACATTATGTACATGCAATGGCAGACTATAAACTTAATCAACAGATCCAACCACTAATAAATGCATTCAATAGAGGATTATCAGATTTGATTTCACCATCGTGGTTGAGCTTATTTAATGCTAGGGAGTTCAATCAACTGCTTTCTGGGGGTGAGCATGACTTTGATGTTGATGACCTGAGAAACAACACTCGGTATATAGGTGGTTACTCTGAGAGAAGTCAAACTATTAAATTATTTTGGGGAGGATAAGTTGTGGCCTAGTTTTGAAAGAAACCTTGTATATTGGTTCCAAGGATTCTTGTTTGTTTTGTCATGCTTACGATGAGAGCTGAAGGCACAACTCAGCGCCCCTACATCCGCAATACACACAAGGTAAAGAAATCAAAATCCAAGCCAATATAACTGTGGCGTTTGTAGAGCCTCTAACTTGCACCTAATTATCCATCATTACCTACAGCTTTTCCTCACTTATCCCTCTCTTTTGCCCTATTTTCCTCATATACTTACCCAAATCATTACATTTGATGTCTTTAAGCATGATTGGTTGACTTTGCTAAATGTTTGACTGTTTGTCTAGATTTTTGACATATGCACAGAGTTTCCGCAGCTGTCTGGCAATTCCGCAGCCATTCAGCAATTCCGCAGCCTTTTCAGTGATCTCCATGTTCCACGTGTCATTTTGAGAAACGAATCACATGGGCACGTGGGAATGAAGGTGTTGAAGGTTCTTGTGCTATTGGCTTGGTTAGCAACGCCAGGCATACCTCCGGTCAACGAGGATCCAACTTCGGTCAACAAAGCCAGCTCAAACGGTGCTGCGTGAGCTGAAAGGATACGTCACTCTAGATGGCAACTCCTCCACTCTACGCAGATCATGGGAGACAGGATCCAACCTTGGATTCAACCTCCATAACAATCGTACCTTCCAGATCACCCACGGACCTATTGACGTGTTGCTGAACCATTTAATTAGCATGCTATCAGTTAATTTTTAGTTTCATGTTTTACGCAGTAGGCAGTTGTTTACTTGCTTATAAAATCCAGCGTCTGCGCACGCTTGAGGATTAGTTTTTAGTTGTTTCATTTATGTAATTGCTACGTTTTTAGTGAGCACAGAAACTCTGTTTTGAAGCTGTTGTTTCAGCACTTTTGACTGTAATTTCTGCATCATGAATTAATAAGAAGACTGTTGTTTGACTCCTTTACGTAGCTGATTTCTCTTTGGGCTTTATGGATGGAGGGCCCCCGTTCATAACAACCTTTGTACAGTAATTTACTTTTATGTTTTTACCATTCACTTCTTTCGAATTCAACAATTTTCCTTTTCTTTAACACATGTACATATTTGATTTAATTTCACTGTCATTTCATTTCCAGCATTTACTTTAAACTGATCAGGATTGTCTTTTGCAGGTGTTAGCCCGAGATTGTGTGTCTTTGTGTATTTCCTTTATCTCTAATAGTATTTTCAGTTGTCATATTCATAAGTTGCTACCTTTACTCTGTTTTCCTAGTTGATTTCTAGTTTAGTTTCTCAAGTTGTATGCTAACATATTGATGGTCTCATTATCATAAGTTGTTCATCTTTAAGAGATTAGAATACTGATAAATTACAGCTTGCTTTAAGTACTTTTTAGACTTATCTCTAACTACTTCTTAATCGTGTTTCACATAGTACTATATGTTGGAAGCAGAGAGTTAGGAAGAGTTAAACATTATAACTGGTCTTTAAAGTAGTTTTTCTTATCTTTTTATTGCAGCAGCATGAGTAGTGACTAGTGCTATTAGAAAGTGGTTTTTTTCTATTTTGCTTTCAGTTTCATTTCAAGTTATTACTTTCAAGCTTTTTCCTTTGCAAATTTAGAAGGTAGTTAGAAACCACCAAGTAACACACACTCACTTATTTAGAAATCACATTACACACACTATCACTCATCTGTTTATAAAATCTCCATTCCATCTTAGGAAGATAAATTAACCACCAACAACACCCCCAAACGACAAAAAGATCTAAGAGGCTGCTTAAGTACATATAGTACACCTTCACTTCATCAGCTTACGAGCCCCGGGTTGACAATTAATGAAATCAATTTAGAAACACTAAATTGACCAAACAGCGTTGCACTTCTGGAGTGTGGCCCTACGTGTAATGCTTACACCTGGGAAACAAACAGAACAACAGGTTGATCAAACAACTCCAAAATTCATGCAGGCAAGTGCAAGGTGGCAGTCAAAAGGAATATTTTGTGGAATATGGTTCCACAACTAAAGGAGAAAATATAGTAATATTAATCCACTTGGCAAACCTTCACATAATTTTGGTTTTCAAAAACTATTTCTCATGGTTCTCGAGATAGTTTGGGATTTTAGTTGCAAATTAGTTTATAATAGAGTTTTATGATAGGATTTTATTTTTATTTTTATTTTTTATTTTTTATTTCCTATGTTGAGGAAATAAAAATAGATTTATAATTTAGTATATATAGGATTATTTTTAAAAGATAGAGGTTGGATTTTTGCAACAGAGTGAGGCTGTCATCGGACTGTGTAAAGTTTTCCTTGAATATTATTTTAATGAGGCTTTTTCTGCTCTTTAAATTTTGGATTCATCACGGTGTTTAATGTGCAACATGTTTTTCTTGTAAATTCATTTCCATGCTTTGTTTTTTCTGCTAATTTGGTTACAACATTCTCTAAGGGAAGTGTTAGGAATCCATCCATGCACGATGCCCCTTTCACAATGATTATGTTTTTTGATGTAGTGGTTATCTTTTCAGAATCCATCCTCTGTTAGATGCTCTATTGAGTAAGCCTGTGCTTCTCTTTCTTCTAAAGTTGCCACTGTAGATCCATCCCCTGATTGATGCCTGCAGGGCAGCAGTCTTTTCCCTCTTTTCTTCTCTAATTATATCTTTAATCTGGTTGTACATTGCGCTTACTTTGCCCCAAGTTTGTTGGCAAAAACTAGCCCCATATCCATAGCCCAATAGTCCCTTCTCTTGCTATTTTCAACCCACAATTTTCAACCAAATCCTTATTCTTCATAGCTAGCCTAAGATTCAGTTATCGTAGCCATGTTTTGTTGGCAAAGAGAGAGCCCTCTCTAGTCTGGCAGGGCTAGATGCCAGATCAAAGGCTTGGTCTGTGGTTACCTCGGAATTGCCTCTTCTCAGCCTTGAGGTTCATTCTGAGTGCTAAAAGTAGGAACATAACATACTTCTAGTACATGAACATCATTTTAGTACTAGAATATCGTTCCAGTGCAGGAACTCTGTTCCAGTACAGGAACATTGTTGAGGTACAGGAACGCAAATTCAATCCATGAAGGAAAATTTGTACTAGAGACAAATGTACCTAAAAGTTTGATTATTTTTGTTGTCTCAAAGTTACACTGATACTCACTCACAAAATATTTCTTTATTTACCAGAATTGCTTATGCTGATTCAAGTTCCTTTCATTGAGTTCTAGTGCGAGAACAAGACTCATTTCGGTACAAACACGTGGTTGCTCTAGTATAGGAATGGGATATCTTTAGTAAAGGACATAGATTTATTACTATAATAGAAGATAATCCCTTATGTTATTTTTAAAGCACTAGAATCTTGATTATAGGAACATATTTCATTTTCCGGCATTATTTTCAAGCAATGATTTAATTTTTCTGTCAAAGTTTGTGACAAGTATTTTTCTTAAGTGAATCCAGTTTCTAGAATGGTGTGGTATCATTGTATTAATTAGTGGAGGTTGTTGAAGTCGTTCTCGAGCATTTCCAGTGTGGCGCATCTAAGTTTACGAACTCCTGGATTGAAAATTAAATGTTAGGTTGTTTATTACGCCCAACATTTTTGCGCCGTTGTTGGGGAGGTGCTCAAGGGATTGACCTTAGTGACCTATTGCATTTAGTTTTCTTTTCCACCTAATTTTTCTTGCAAGGTTTTGTTTCCTTTTATGCAAATGAATTTTTAGTGTGGCTTTCTTGCTTGCTGAAGCATACTGGATGGTATTACTATCACAAGCCTAGTTTGTTTTCTTTCCTGCAAATGATTTTTTTAGTGTGGTTTTATTGCTTGTTGAAGCATACTAGATGGTATTTCCAAAGAGCTCACAAGCCTGGCTTGTTTCCTTTCCTGCAAATTAGATTTTAGGTTTTCTGGATGCTGTAAGAACCCCCCCATGTGCTAATCCATGTGTTAACAGGATCTTCTAGCTAGCAGAAGAGAAATGATCAAATGCTTGACAAGAGATGCACTTCAGGAGCTTTCTCAAATCTTGGTAGCAGTTGGAATCTCTACTTTTCCCACGAGGAACAAATCTTGGTAGAATTCAAGAGTAGATCCATCTTTTTAGATGTGATAAAGGAATAAAATACCCATGATCTATCTCTTCAAGAAGGTCGAGAATCTTTCTTTGAATATATTTGTCAATCTAATGAGGAAATTGAATAATCATGGATCAGACTGGATGAGGAGGAAGAGCCATTGGAAACATAGATTGAAGAGTTCTTGATAGCTATATCACAATATCCAACCTACACAAAAGAAAACAATCAGAAATCTTGGGAAGACCAACACGATATGCTAGAAGAGGGGACGCCACCAGTTACTAATGAATCAGATGACCAAGAATATGTGAACTCCATTGAAAATTGGTTCGAAACAATTGTCAGTACACAGTATCCCTCCATAATTCAACAACTCTTGGTACCATCTCAATTAAAGAAATTGGTTTCTCATACCCTAGTGTGTGTTGAAGTTTATTCTTTAAAATTGAGTGTGAGTATATTTAGCATTATGTTATGCACATGGCTACATAGGGTAGGATAGTATAAGAGAAATGAATAAAAATGTCATTTGAAATAAAATTGTTAAAACAACACTCTTGAAACTGCAATTCTTAAGGTACAACTTTTAGAATTTCTATCATTAAGCACTCTTGTGGTAAGACTTGTCAGAAGAAATTCACTCTTAATGCCTCATATCCTATAAAGTGACTTTAATTGTTGGTTGAGATTAATCATTAGGTCAGTTAGGGGGATTGTTATTGCTATATTTAATACTTTCCATTCATAAGCTTAAAAACTTACTTTTGACCTATTCATTATAACAAACTACCATCAAAGAAATCATTTCAAGTTTCTCTTTGAAGGTATTGATGAAAAGCCACCTATGGTGGACCTCTCCTATAAAACCCTAATGAACTCTCATGAGAACCCTAACACAATCAAGTTAAGGAATCTTTCAGTCATTATCCAAGATTTTTTCTTTAAAATGAGTTTTTAGGGTAGAAGGACCAATCAGTAAATATTAGTAATTAAAAACTTTTCGTGCCATCCCGTGCTCTTAAGGAGAAGATTTGCCTCCTCACCTATTAAGTAACTTATTTAAGGTTAATTATAATCAGTGTTTCTTTTAAAAACATATTAATTGAGGGATAAGAGGTCTCATTACGAGTCGACCTACCATGATCATGGGTTCTCACGAGAATGACATTACCACTACTGGTCACCAAGCCAGGGCAATGGCTTTCAACTGAAAAGCTGGAAGACAAGAGGTCTCATCACGAGTCGGCTTGTTCATTCTTATTAGTTCTTGTGAATGGCACTGTCATTAGCTAGTTACCAAGCGAGGACAATGACCTTTAATTAATTTCTAAACAAATATAAATTCTTTCAATTGACTCTAAAATTATATCTAATAGATGGGACACATGCATGTCGTGGGGTCAAAAGGCGTCCATGTCGAGGCTATAGATGCCTACTGGTAGCAGGGCCATGCTTGTGGTATTAAAGTTAATTTTACACTATGATTTACTTGGTTGTTTTTGTCTTTCCCTAAACTCATTATCATATCTCTCTGAGAATGGCTTTAAGATAATTTTCTGGTAATGTTCTTTGGATTTTTATCTTTTAGAAATATGAAGGTTTTCATGGATGTGGGACCCTTAGTGAAGGTGTTTCACTTTGTTTGAACAAGAGGAGATTCAACTATACACTTGGGTAATGGTAAGATGGTCATCCTAGGAAGGTATCATTTTTTCATATTTCTTTTTCCCTATTTCCATCCATTTTAATGCCTTGGCTTCCAAATAATGTCACTTTTATTTATAATAATGAGGCTATTAAAAGTGAAGGCCTACTGACTAAGGCTGCTCTTGAGATGCTTTGAGGAAGTTTTGATTGTTGACTATTTCATGATAACATTATTCTTGCAGTAATGAAATTGTTAGCATTCCTATGGTAGCCCTGGCATTTTATTTTCTTTTGATAAGTATTTATTAATAAAGGTGGACCAACAGGCACTTTTCTGTCAAAACAATCAAATCTAGTAAGGAACAATATTATGAGTGGAGGAACATTTATGTTTCAATTATGGTGTTTTGCAAGGGAACATCAGTATAGAAGTTGATTCTCTTGGATGAGGACATGCAAGATGATCAGCATGGATGGATGTTAGGCCCCAGAATTGTTGTATCTAATGCATCTTTTTCCCCATTTGATGCCTCACTAATTCCTTTGTTTTACTAGTTTATGAACCTTTATGTTGCACTTATATATTATTTTGATGCAATAACGAAGATTTACATTTGGTATGTATTTTATACCTTATTTATATGCATTTATTAGGTTAGATGTTCGTTAATGTTGTTAACGCAGGTCATGCACTCCATAGAGATCCTGCATGAAAATGGAGGTACATTTCGGCTACTTTATCATTCAAGATTTCCATGAAGGAAAATGCTAGTTGATAGTTTAAACACGTGTTTAGAATTATCTTGGATCCTTTTTCACAGTCATAGGTGCACGTATCTTTCATTGACATGTTCTTGCACTAAAGAGCAACATTCATGCACTAGAGAGCCACCAATTTGGAGCTTTGACATCTCGGCACACTTCTGGGGAAAACAGAGGAAGTTTTTTGTTAACAATGATGTTCTAACACCTTCCCATGAGTTGGATTGCAGCCAGATTGCACATGTGGGTCTCTATAAGCAAATCAAAAAAATTTGCTCAAAATCCGCACAGTTTCCAAACTGCCAAGTTTGACCTTGATTTGCATGCTGGTGGAGGCGAATCTCGAAAATTCAAGAAAATGGGTTTTTTTTCTAGTATAACAAATTATCTAGAACCAAAACCGTTTCCCAAGATTCGCAATGGTATAAAACTTACACAAGGGTCTTTGAGGTAATTTTATAAAGAAAGATTGTTTTTCCAGAATTTTAGGATCTCAGATTTCACAAGTATCCAAACAGTCAGTTTTAGGCACGATTTCCGACACAATGCAGCTGAACCAGAAAATTATGAGAAATTTTATTGTTTTCAACATAAAAAACTAGGTTTCCTCCAAACAACTTTCCCAGATTCGTAATGGTTAAGAAGATATGAAGTGTTCTTTGGAGACAGTTTGTTACAAATTCCAATTTTTCCAGGATTCAGAATTTGCCCAAAATGGAAAATTCGTATCAGATCTACATTTTCTCAATGGGACAGTGGTTGTATTGGTCTCCTATTGATGGGAAGTAGTTGGGATTCAATCCCTCACCTTGTTTGCAAAGGTTTGGCATGTTCAAAGCCTATCATGTAATTGTAAATTATATAAAAGCCAAATCATGGCTCTATAGAGGAGGAGGGAGAAAACCAGTTATTGCACTTCCATGCTATTGGATCAAGTTTAGGGTGATCTTCCCCCTTCCTATGATCAGTTAGAGGCTGGATTCGAAGCTATGATGTCTAATTGCAGCAAGCATTCAAGCTAATCTAAGGAGCTATACCAGTTTATCAATTTATGAGTTTAAATCTTATGTGAATGAGTTGTTTGTGTATTTGATTTCCCAGATTTCATAAAGGGAAACGAGCTGGTTGGCTAGAACCCAACCAAACCAAGTCATTCTCCCTCTTTCGTAAGGTGTGTTAGATGTATTTTTTATGTGCAAGGTTTGAGCAAGAGGTATTTCATTTCTTTTATGTAGCTAACAGATCTTCGCTTTCTTCATAAATTGTGTGACTCAGATCTGGGGCGTGAAGGTGTGGGTGTGTTCATATACCGAAGAATGAATAGCATTTATTTTCTTTGATGACTGATCTCTTTTCTGCAAAAATTGTGTTTCATTTTGCTTGCACTAGTGTGCTTTATTTCTACAAGTGAGGGTTGCTTTTGTGAGCGTGTTTATTTCTGCAAGTGGATTTATTCTTCTTATGCAAATGTGTTTCATTCGTTAGTATGCAAATGTGTTTTATGCAAGTGCATTTCTTTTAACTTAGGTTTGATTTACTTGCATCTTCATAAGCGTTAATGAAATGCTGTTTATATAATAAGGATCTTTGGTTATGCTTAGTCTCTCGTGGGAATAGTTTAGTTCAATACCGGAATTTGGTTAAGGGACGTTTGGACTGAAACCTCTATTCAGTAAAAGTGTAGATCTGGTTAACTTCATGATAGTCATCTAAGAAATAAGGGATGCTTTGTGTTTAGAGTAAATGATTACTTTCACATGAAGAATTTTTTGTTGCAGTAATGATTTCCTTTGGCTTTCAAAGTACTTTTCACTTTCGAATGAATGATTAGATAAGGAATCTCTCGATTACATGCATTTATTTCTCTACTTTGGTTTTATTTTCAAGTTTATTTCCAGTTAGTACACTTTACATTTCATGCAAGTGGTTTGGAAGCTCAGTACAGGAATATAGACTTCTTTGTACATGAATCTTTGTTTTATACAGGAATCGATTCCCTTGTACAAGAACAGAGTACTCTAGTACAAGAACCCAGAATTCTGGTATGAAAGCCAACATAATCAGTGCAGGACCAAAACATACTTCCAGTACAAGAACATCAAATTAGTACAAGAATATTGTTCCAGTGCAGGAAATATGTTCCAATACAGGAACGTTGTTGCCGTGCAAGAACACAGATTCAGTCCAGGAAGGAAAATTTGTACTAGAGACAAATGTGCCTAAAATTTTGATAATTGCACTTCTCATAACTGCACTAATACTCAATCACATATTTGCTTTATTTTCTTTATTTACCATAATTGTTTATGTTGATTCAAGTTCCTTTCATTAAGTTCTAGTGCAGGAATGAGACTCATTTCGGTACAGGCACATGGTATATTTAGTAAAGGACACAGATTTATAACTATAATAGAAGATCATCCCTTTTGTTCTTTTTAAAGCACTGGAATCTTGATTACAGGAACATATTTCATTTTCTGACATTATTTTCAAGGCATGATTTAATTTTTCTGTCAAATTTTGTGACAAGTATTTTTCTTGAGTGAATCCAGTTTCCAGAATAGTGTGGTGTCATTGTATTAATTAGTGCAGGTTACTAAATTCCTTCTCTGGCATTTCCATTGTGGTGCCTCTAATTTTACGAATTCTCGGATTAACAATTAAATGTTAGGTTGTTTATTACTCCCAATAAGATTCACTTCAATAATATTCTTATTTTCTGAGCTTCATCAACTAGATTTCTTGAAGTCAACCATGATGCCACAATAGAAGGATTGTTTCTTTACATCTACATGTTCTACACGATAATGTTGACCATATGCCCACATTCCTAGATATTTCCTCTTTTGTGAAAGACCATTTATTTCAGTTAAAAAAAATATAATGACGAATATTAAAATAGTTAATAGTGTCAAAACTGCAAGGAAACAACATTCTATAAAATTCCAATTGTACCTTTCTTTCACATCCTCTAGACATGTTGATTTCATATTATGTTATGTTTGAATCTATACCTGCATCTTCTATTTGATTTTGAATTTGTTTAGTAACCCATTATAGTGTGCAATCTTTGCCCCATTCCCCTTGCAGATCAATAGGAAATGGGGTATTCCTTGGGTTCGATCTCTTAAATTGTCTCCTTGCTTCTAAGAATTATTCTCTCTTTTTATCATACAAATCAATCCATTTGTTCATAAATTCCATGTGGTACATAATTAACTTGTTGAGTATAGCACTTTCGTCTACACCTATTACATGTCAACATGCTTATTTCAAACTCCAAAGGCCATGTTGTTAATTTGAAAATTAAATTACAAAGATCGCAATAATGTGAAAAAATCACCACTGAAACCTATTGTAGCAATTGAAATTATTTCTTCTAACTATAAATTAATTTAACAGTTTATTTGCTCTGACAAATATCGAATAAATTACACTACAATCTTCATAAATAAAATATTGCATAGAGTAATAGCACTGGAAACTACTAAATATGCTAGCACACACACATAAAATTAACACACTTATTTTTGAACAAATGTCCCCGGAAAAACCCAACTTGGGAAAACCGATGTAGCAGTTGAGGGTTTTTTTTTTTTTTTTTTTGAATCATTGACCGGAGAATCCACAATATGAACATTTTTATACCAACATTTCAAATCCCAAATGGGATCCATCATCAGGGTTTTTATTATTAAGTAGTAGTGAAATTTTGAGTACAATATATGGATACTCAATTGGCAATCCAAGCAGCAAAATAAACCGGTTAAAATATCTATGAGGAAAATACCTCAACACCATGCCTAATCTTGCTTCATCAACTGACCAAACTAGCTATTCGTACAACCTCTGTGTAGTTCTTGTGTAGACCCAACTCACCTAGCCTGGAACTACAAAATGATGTCATATCTGACTCTGCCTATAGGAGAAATTTTCTTGGCTTACTGAAGAATTTCCGAACCAACAACAACTGAATTTTTCTTCCCATTAGGAAAATTGATCTCCCTTTCAAGCCTTTTGCGTTGCCTCTATGTAGCTCCTCCGGGAAATATGGCCCTTCTGTTGTCGACTCTCCAGATCTAGAAAAAAATTCCTCTAGACTCACTGTCCCTGCCCCTCTCTGTCTTTTCTTCCCTTCTCTATCCCAAACTCTTCCAGCAATTATTGATGCTCTATGAAAATCAAATTTCCCAAGGAAATCGATATCAAGTGTGTGTTCTCCATCTACCATTCGACTTATTTTTATAATCTTTTGTTGGGACTCCAACGACTAAGATTAAAACTAAATCAAGGGCTAATATCATATCTAGGTCGATCCATGTGATTTTCTAGATGATTCACACCTTAACTCAATTAATATTGATTAATTAACCCCTTTTATTAAGTTTAGACTTATGAAATATTTTAAAATAGATTAATAATATAAATGAGACACTTCTAGGTGGAATTTCCATAAACGATTTTTGGGTTATGGATAACTCCTATTTTTTAGCCTCTCCACAAATTTTTAAGACTAGAACACCTTTGATTCTACAAAAAATAACACTCCCTCTTAGCGTGGAAGGCGTTCTAGTAGTTCACTACTACTACAACGCGTTGTCTCTATATCGCCCTCTATCATGCTATTGATGTCTGGCCACTGTGACTACCTTCCATTACCCACCAACTACTACGAAACTCTAGCGTTGCATCTCCTTCAACTCCCTCTCATCTATTGTTGTTGTGCTGAGCTAACAAATAATCATTTCAAGTCCAGAATATCTTCATAGAAAAATACCTACACATGAAGCCTTCTGTGTAGCTCCTCTAGGAAATACAACCCTTCTTCTATTGACTCTCTAGATCTGGAAAAAAATTCTTTCGAACACACTGTCCCTGCCCCTCTTTGTCTCTTCTTCCCTTCTCTAGCTCGAATTCTTCTGGAAACCACTGCTACTCTCTGGAAATCGAACTATCTAAGGAAATTGATCTTAAGTGTGTTTTCTCCATCTACCCATCGAATTCTTCTTATAATCTTATGTTGGGACTCCAATGGCCAAGACTAAAACTTAATCAAGGGCTAAGATCATATCTAGGTCAATCCGTGTGATTTTCTAGATGATTCACACCTTATCTCAATTAACACTGATTAATTAACCCCTTTTCCTAAGTTTAGACTTAGGAAATATTTAAAAATAGGTTAATAATCTAATTGAGAAACTTTTGGGTGGAATTTCAGGAAACGATTTATGGGCTATGAAGAACTCCTGTGTTTTAGCCTCTCCAAAAAATTTCAGGACTAGAACACCTCTGATGCTACAAAAAATAACAAATAAAAAAACCACAATGATCATGAGTTTACTTACTAATTTATAATTGAACGTCATTATATTGTGGTTTTTCTCCATCAATAATATCTAATGCTCATTCTTCATCCCATAAGCATGAGCCATCTTTGAAATACTTACCAAGGAATTCACATAGGGGGGGAATGCTTCATTCAATACATACCCTTTAATCATGCAACCCTCTGGATGTATCTTTTGTCAGACATATATTTTTGGAGTTTTCATATACCTCTCAAAGAAAAATATCCATCTTGTTGATACGACATGCACCAATTCCATGTCAATGACTAGGTGCATAAGTAAATGGACTTGTAGGTCCATGAAACTTGTAGGGAGCTCCTTCTCAAATACACATACAATTTATGCAATTTCTTTCTTCCATTTTGGTACTTCATATTCACGGATCTCCTTGGATGAAACCCACCTAATATAAGAATACTAAATTAGTATGAACCTTTTGGAAAAAATTAAAATGCAATACAATATCTCTATGTCAATCACACATGAAAATTCCATACCACATACCTTGCAAATGCTGAAAATAGACTTATGGCATTTGTCAAGTCCACGGTAAGACATGTTTTTCCCCTAATTGGAAATGGCATGATATGCTATCAAACACATTTATCAAATATCACCATTAGTTATTTTTGTCACACAATAGAATATCAAAATATATTTAGTACCTAATCAATTTTACTAATAAATGTTAAATGATGATATATAATGCCTTGATAAAGTTATGAAAACCATGTGTTTTAAATCCTGTGATATGTCCATTAACTGTAAAAACTTTATTTAATGATGACACATAGGCAGTAGGTGTCCTTTTTGAACGTATGACATTTTTTAGTTGGTCTAGCTCTTTCTTTTTCAAAATCCATGGAGCTTCTTCAAATTTTTAATTTTCCCTATTTGGCTACAAAAATTTTCTATCAAATTTGGTATGTGAAAGAGCAATATCTCTCCTCGAAGACAAGATGTCCTTCTCTTTTCCTACTATATGTCAAAAAATTTAATCTGGGACATTTTTGTAGATGTACATGGGATCTAATATGTGATATATCAATAGATCCTTCCTATATGCAAGCTCATAAAATATGGATTTCCTTTTCATCCCTTCTGGCATCTTAATTACAACTTGTTCTAGTTCTTCAATAGACTCACCCCCATCAAACAAATTATGCCAAGCTTTCATTTCAACATCTTCATACTTCTTAAGCCAATCAACTGGACCCATAATCATGGGACGACCTCTATTTTCAACTTTTCCACCAAATTGATTCTTCTGTCGGTTTCTAAACCCATGATTTGGTGGTAAAAAAACCTTGTTGCTTGCATAAATAAATTTATCAAGATCTTTAGAATACTGCCCTTGAAATTGTTCTACACATCTTGGACATGCAAATATCACCTTTGTTTGAAGCCTTGCAATTCAATAAGGTTAACAACATCAAAATAATACTACAAAACTAAGTATGAAAGTTGGGATAACAATAAATTATGTGTAAATAAGTTAAAAAAAATTATCTTTCCGGAACAAAAACCAAGTCCTGGGAAATCATGAATAATCCAACATAGCACACCATACAACATTAAGGACCTATTTGATTATGTCATTCATTGCTATGCCCTTTGTTAGAAAATTATATATTACAGAGAAATGGTACACATAAAATATTGTGGAAACACGAACACAGAAAACACATAAGACAAGAGAGACACAACCATATGTGGTTCACCCAATTTGGGCTACGTCCATGGAGAAACAACCAATCCTTCCTTTATATTATCTAGCAAAATGAAGAGATACAACCTACAATAGATCCATTGTAATTTCCTCTTTGCTCTCACACAATCTCCTCTCTCTTTCTTGCTAAGAATAATAATACATAGTTGTAATACAATTCCATCATATAAACCGAGGGTTGCCTTCCAGGGAAAAAAAAACCCTAAATTAACATAAATTATATTGTTAGATCATTCACCTAATGAATGACCCAGATTGACTACGAAATTACAATATTTTACAAGGAAAATTTCATATATTTTTAGCTTCAAGGATGCTGGCCCCTAACCCCTACCAGGGGGGAGATCCAAACATGCAGCCACACCCCCCCTGGACCCCCCATGCAAAAATAGTGGGGGGGCAAGCCCCCCCACACCACCCCATCGGGGATTGGGATCAACACCTTTACATAGTAATTGCTTCTCATCAATAAAAGGCCCAAGATAAACATCCATGTTTTTAAGTTGATGTTTTCTTGGAATAATGAGAGTCAACATAAGGTGCTCAATTCTAATGTTCATCAATGGGCGAATATTATATACTATCAATATAAATGTCTAAACATTATAATTTGAGCTCATGAAAGAGAATGGGCACACTCCATCAATTGTAAGACCAAACCTGATACTACGGGGTTCCTCTTTGAATTTTGTTGGCAATTTTTCCTTTATGTTTTGCAATGATTTGGAGTTAGCCAGAATTTGCATGAATCCATCTTTACTCCTATTCTTTGCATGTCAGTCCATCAATTGTGCAAGTGACTTGCAACAAAATATTTGTTGAAGTCCAGGTATAATTGGCATGTGACATAAAACCTTCTTTGGAACTGTAGAACCTTGTACATTTGTACGATATCTCTTCTCTTTGTATACAAGGCATTCTACCTTGTCTTGATAGTAATCTTTGTATAAAATCAAATTATTTTTACATTAATTAATTTTCTTATATTCATCCCCAATTAAACCAACCATTGACACAACTCTCTGCAAGTTGATGGAAACACATTCTCTTTAGGAAATATTTTAGTTTTTAGTGCCCTGTAAGATTGCCAAAGATTAGATCAATTGAATGTTTGACTTACGATGAACATGTTTGATATGTAAATCTATATTATGACTATTCATATACAATATATGGTTTTAAAATATCGTTAAAGAAATATAAATGAAGTTTATGAATTTTTACAAATTATGTACACCAATTGACAATGCATTGTAAGAAATAGATTTCAACTCACTTCAGTAGAGTGGTGAATCCTTTGCCTAACCAACCAAATAGTGACTTGATTTCTAATAATATTAATGTGCATTCCATTTTTGAGGTTCTACTTGCACTCGATTTGAACATGGGTGTCTTTGCTACTTGCTTGATGGAGTCTTTCAGCAAGTTGTTATCATCAACATTACATTGGTGGTAATTTCCCCTATTATCATCGTTACTATCAACCATATGATCATTATTTTCATCATTGTTTCCATCCCCAAAGAAACCTATAAGAATTTCATTCAATACTTCTTCATGCACTACATTTTCACTGTCGTGATCATCATTATTAAGGCCTCTATGTAGCATGTCATCAGTGTATGCGAATTTCATCAGTTGTTCAAATTTCTTAGGTGGTAGAGTTCTCTTTAAATATGCTCTTTTCACCCTGGTATGGCTTAAAGGATTGTTTGGATAATCCCGTCCAAATATTAATAGCCCATTTGGATAAGCTGGGTATTAGTAGTCGTTCGTTCATCATCATCTTCTACCTATCGACAAACGCAGCCATTATTTAATGTTTGGCAAGAATTGGATAAATCATAAATGTATCAATGTCAAATAAATATAATAAAATGTCGCTTAACAAATCCCATCCCATGTACTATATTCTTGACCAACCTCTTCTTCAGTGCAATTATTTGTTGTGTCTGAAGTATCCATTGTCATATCCTCTTCCACCCATTGTGTTTTTCGTGATTTAACAGTTTTAGGTCCACGCCCACGTACATATGTTTTTTTCTCTTTTGCTAGTTGAATGATTAGGTTGTGCACTTATTCCAATATCCATCTGAAATATCAACAACATGCATTAATTTATTTCAAGATTGGATAATACACTATAAATTCTAATAATAGTGTGAAAAAGGATAGACATATCACAAAATGCTTCCTAAGTTAAGTCAAAATTTGATTACCCGATGTCTTGAAACATTTGTTGTGTCCTTATTTGATATGTCACGATATGTTTCCATGGTCTCCTCTTTCCCCTATAATACATAAAATATTCAATGATGTTTAGTACACCAATTATATCATTTCATGTAATATTCTATCCAACACAAAACCTCACTTTACTCATATATTTGACATATCGATATCATGTTTTGGATTTGAAAAAAGCAACAACATATTTTATATAAATTTATCTTGTCTATGTTGTAGAATTGGTGAATTCATAAACACCATCCTCCTTTGGTTGAGTTTGCTTTGTCTTCTTACCTTTATTGTATTTACAGATTTTGTATTTGATTCTATGGCCACCCACTTTCCTCTCGTTGATTTAGTAGGTCTACATCATCCACGCCCTTTGTCCATGGCCTCCTCTAGATCCTATAATACACAACAACGACATTAGTCACATAAAATATATGCACTTCGTTGTTGCTCCATCCAATTTTCTAAATGTATAATCGATTTAAGCTCAGCTAGTTTTCATTGCACCTTTCTAACTAAAATGCCCCTATTTTCAATATATACCATTTTTTTTAATTTCTACTCCCAATATGGTGACATGACACAAATCTTATAAATATTAGATGAGGATTATGAAAACTAATGGACTACTTTTTCTTTTTTTCATATTTTCATTTAACTTAATTCAAACCCTTCATCCATAATTTCAAACTACCAAATATTTGTATTTTTGTATATTTAAAAAAAATCCTTTAACCCTATATGTTAGAGAATATACTATTTTCATATTTTGATTTTTAAGTCTTCGAAATGAACTCAATATATGATATAATAATTATTATAAGTTAACTTGTGGATGATATATATTTTCAGCACCACCATCCACCCTATAAAGGATTAAAGAGTGAGTGGCGGGATCGAAAATGTTTGTGTCACATGTATACATAATCACTAAGCAACACAACCTTTAAAGGTGAAAATGTTTATATGTGACTATAGCTAGTGGATTGTTACATTATGTGTCATTGGCTATTAAAATAAAATCATAAAGTTTGAAATCACGCCAAATTCAGTAGTGGGCTAGGAAAATATGACATAAAACACCCTTCATTGGAGGGTTAAAAAACCATTTATAGGGCTTTACATCAACCAATATTTTAGCTTATCCCATGTGCCTATGCACATTTCGCATCCAATATTGGTATTCAAACCTCATAAAAAATGACAATAACATGGAAGCCTCCCACATTGACATTGCAAAGTGAAAAGATGACAATGAATACAAATTAGGCCAAATCGAAAAATTTATTAAAAAGAAAAACATCAATCTATATTTCGTGTGCACAATGGATAAATCTATTGTCTATCCAGACTATTCAACCAAAAAAATGTAATACATTCACCATATTTCAATTCACATACTCACCAATTTCAAATCTAGGAAGCTAGAAGTTCTACACGGAGTTGGAACGGACCACGGTTGGAGCAATGCGTTGAGGCTCTGAAAGAAAATAACTAATTAATTGGATCTTTTTTATGGTGAGTAGAGATATTGATAGACCTCTCCTCCCCTGTTGTGGATTTCAATCAAACAAATTTGTTTTTTAGGTGTGATTCACCCTCTAGCAGTCACAAAACCAATTTGTGCATCTCATTCACCCCTACCAGAGACTAAAATAAAACCCCTATCAATCCATTTTGCACTACTATTGTTTAAAATAGTTACAAGGAAGGGAGAAAAACACAGGGATCAAAGAGGGGATTTTCCATAGTCTGGAGGAAAAAAATCACCCTAGGATGCCAAAACATGTCAAGCAGCAATAGAGGGAAACTAGCAAAGGGATCTGATTCTTGCGAGAATGAGTTATTTCATACTCAATTTATAGATTTGTACATGTTTCCATTGCTTGTTTGAATTATGTTTTTTAGTTTTTAGTTTCAAAATTATAAAAGAAGAAATTAGGGTTTATCTTTTTATTTCTAATTTTAAAATAAAAATTTCATTGTACATATATAAGGACATGATAGTGAGAAACTAAAAGAGGCAATGGCTTCTATATTAGGGGTAGAAGAAATGAAAAAACTAGAAGGTATGGACTTGTCCATGCTTGTCAAATATGTGGAAGAATGTACTAAAGGAACTGAAATAGACCAACCAAATAAACCCTATCAAAGTAAATCAATTGATTCCCCATCAACTCCTGGATCGAGAAAAATATCTAGGAAAAAATAAATCACAATAACCTCTAAGAATGTGGAATAGGGAACAGAGATGTCCAATGTCCCACCCGCTCCTGAGACACATATTTATTCCACCACCAGTACGGGTACTTATGCATCTTTCATTGGTACATACGAAACTGAAGTAGAATATGATGTTGTCTCTGGGGATATTAGAATGAAAGATGTCGGGAAAGTGTTCAATCATAGGTTGAAGAAATCATGCCTCCAATGATCCAAAGAGCATCTACATCTTCCATTATCGAAGACATCCATGCAACTTCAAAAGGAAGTCATCCATGACATGCAAACTAAATTTGGGATAGGTTGGTCAATAAAGCAAGTAAAAAACACAAATGACTCAAAACTACAAGAGACTTCATTGCAACTAAACGAAAAATATAAAAAAAAAATCCTCCCAAGCTAAGGGAAAAAAGAAGGCCAATTTATGTAAGTGTGAATGTATGGAAAGAGATTGTGAAATCATATGATAAAGCAGATGCACGGAGGAAGTCTGGCGAGGAGAGCATACATGTATTTAAATTTGATCATAATATTATTTCAAATTCATTAAATTATTTTTATATTTTACTGGTGCATAATTAAATTGAATTAGTGTATGTTTCAAGACAAGGCCTCGAAGGTTAGGCTTGTTAAATATTATGCCACACATCACAATGGCCAAACATGTTTAGAAGCCTTAACATGCAAATTTGTAAGTATATTTAATATATGAAATTATATTTTATTTAATTTTGTATAAAAGATTAAATGTCTGGATATTAATTACTTTAACTTGTCCATCCTCCATGTTTTGACAGGAGCAACAACATGGCCATTATCCATTACAATTCAAATTATATATGATACAAGACAAATTGTGGTCTGATTTTGTTATATGGATGGAGAATAAGGTATCATTAGTTGAATTTCACTAAAGTTAGTTGGATATTGTTATGTTAATATGTCAATTGGCATTTCTTATGTTGATTTGTTTATTTATGTGTATCTTGAGTTCTTTTGTGCTCCCATCGGTCATAGCACCCTTATAAATCACCAACCTTTCACTATGATCAAGTCCTTAGAAATCAATATCTAATCATGGCTTTATCAAGTCCTTTTCCAAAAACCCTAGGCCAAAGGAGGGATGCAAGATCATGTAATACATAACCCATAGAAAAGAAAGTAGATTACATGGGATTGATTATGGACCCAAGATACATGTGTTAAGGAGCATAGGATGATTGTCTTAGAAAGCAAGAAGCCTTGTGATGAAGATCACTTGACACTTGCAACCCTTTCTTAGAGAGTGCACCACATGAGGATTGGTCTCTTGACGTGTATACCTTTGAGAGAGAACAATTCTCTTGGAGACCTTATCTTGTTCATTAAATTAAATTTCTTATGTAATTAGTCCAATTTATCCATGTTGGCCTCCCTCACCTACTTTTCATAAAGGGAAGAGAATGTCTTTTTCTACACTATACGCATTATTCTATCTATATAATTGTCATGGAGAGTTCTTATGCTTGTATGATGGAGTAGAGGAAGACCTAGAGTTTGTGACGTAAACCCTAGAGAAGAAAGGAAGATGAATCCTAGCACTAGGGATGATCTTGAGTCTTAACACTTTTCTTAGAAATTATTTTCCATCTGGTAGGATGAAGGGTGTATTGAGGTCTAAAACATTTTTTTTGTAGTGATATATATATATATATATATAATATATATATATATATCTACTAAATGAATTAAGCAAATATGTAGAAACATGGCTATTAGAATAGGAACATTTACAATGTAGTCATGTGTTGGATCTTGTTTGAAATTTGAAGGCTTGGTTTGAAAGAAAGGAACTGAAACTCTATAGGACACTTCCCTTTCTAGTCCTATGGGGAGTATGGTTAGCACACAACTTGGTGATTTTTCAAAACACAATTCTTCCTGCATTCTAGAATACAACACAAGTCTACTCACTATTACAACTCTATAACACCCTTATTAATCCTAAAGAAATCATACAAGTGGGAAAGAATATAACACAACCCAACATTCTCCCACGTATTGTTTTCTTTCCACAGGGGGCCACAGGAGGGCTTAGTCATTGATCCAACCCGGCAATGTCCATTATTTCTCTACACCAAGAGAACTTCTCAAAGCTCACAAATTTTGTCAATGCATCACAGTATTCTTCAAAGTGTCTGCCTTTACCAGCAAAACCTTTTTGTTTTCTACCATATTCCTCACAAAGTGATACTGAATGTCAATGCACTTTGTCTTTGAATGATAAGCAAGGTTCTTTGCTAAGAAAATTGCACTTTGGTTGTTACAATCTATCCTTATAGCTCATTGTACTAACCCCATACTTGAACAAAATCTCTGCAACCAAATTGCTTCCTTGCTTGCATGAGTGGCTGCAATGTATTCTGCTTCTGTAGTTGACAGTGCCACTACGGATTGTCTCTTACTCATCCAACTGACTACACCTCCAAATATGTGAAACACATACCCACTTGTAGATCTTCTCTAATCCACATCTCCAGTGCAGTCTGCATCAACAAAGCCGTGAATTTCCAAAACTCTGTCCAATCCTGGTCTTCCTTGGTAGCACAAACCATAATCACTAGTGTTGAGAAAATACCTGAAAACCTGCTTCGTTGTTGTCCAATGATCCTTACCTACTTTTGACATAAACTTGCTCAATACTCCCACTGCATGTGCAATGTCTAGTCTAGTATAGACCATCGCAAACATCAAGCTACTTACTACACTTGCATTTGGAACACAGGATATGTCCTCTTCCTTTTCTTGTGTCTTGGGACACTGTTTAGTAGATAACTTTACACCTACAAGAATATGAACCTTCACTGGTTTACTATCCTGCATATTAAACCTCTAAAGTATTGTCTCGACACGCTTCCTCTAATTTTACTAGAGCTTCCTCTTTGCCCAATCTCGTTTAATTTCCATGCCCAAAATATGGTTTTCAACACCAACATATTTCATGTCGAATTTGGAGGACAATTGGGTCTTCAAATCCTGGATAATTTCTTTTTCATTTCCAACCAACAACATATCATCCATATACAGGACCAGATAAATAACATGGTCACCAATTAATTTAAAATACACACAGTGATCTGCTTTGCTTCTGGTGAAGCCAAGTCCCCATATAAATGTATCAAATTTCTGATACCACATCCTTGGTGATTGTTTTAACCCATACAAAGCCTTTTTTAACTTGCATACCAGGTATTTCTTACCCTTCACCACAAAGCCTTCAAGTTGCTTCATGTAGATCTCTTCTTCCATATCCCGATGAAGAAATGTTGTCTTTTCATCCATCTATTCTACCTCAAAATCAAAAGTAACAACAATAGATAAAAGTAATCTAATAGAAGCTACCTTGGCAACAGGAGAAAAAATATTACCAAAACCAATTCCCGACACCTAAGAATAACCTTTTTCTACCAACCGAGCTTTGTATTTCTCCACCTTGCCTTTTGCATTCATCTTCTTCTTAAACACCCATTTGTTTCCAATGGGTTTCCTTCCAGCTGGTAACTCCACCAGATCCCAAGCCTCATTTTTGTGCAAAGATGCCATTTCATCAACCATGGCCTCTTTCCAGATTTTTCGATCCTCCGATTCTACTGCTTACCTCATAGTTTTGGGATCATCATCAGTAATAGATAAAGAAAGATTTGAATAAAAAGAAGATGGACTATACCTTTCTGGTTGCCTTCTTTCTCGAACTAATCTTCTCATAGCTGGATTTTGTGGCTCTTCATCTTCTGATTCCTCTTCTGTTATAGAGTCTGATTCTTCCTCCTTTAGATGACCAAACTTTATCTTCTCAGGTTCCTTTGGTAGGACTTCATGTTTAATAACATATTTCACCTCTCTAAACATCACATCTCGGTTGTACATAACCTTCCTTTTTTCTGGGTTCCAAAGCTTATAACCTTTTAAACCATCCTTATACCCAATAAAAATGCACTTTTTAGATTTACTATCCAACATTTTTTCTTTTCCCCTTTGGAACATTTACATATGCATCACATCCAAATACCCTCAGATGTGAAAGATAAGGTTTATTACCAGTCCATACCTCTTTGGAGTCTTATCTTCCAACGCTGATGAAGGTGATATGTTGACCAAGTAACATGTAGTCTCCACCACCTATGCCTAGAATTCATGTCCTAACTCGGCATCACTAAGCATGCTTCTTGTCCTTTCCATCAATGTCTTGTTCATTCTTTCTGAAACTCCATTTTTCTCAGGTGTGTATAGAGTAGTCTTATGTTCTACTATACCACACTTCTTACAGAACTCTTCAAATTCCTTCTTGCAAAACTCTCCACCGTTATCTGTCCTCAACACCTTTATCTTCTTCTCTGTTTGGTTTTCCACCATAGCCTTAAATTCTTTGAACCTGTTAAAGACTTCAGATTTATTCCTGAGGAAATATATCCATGTATTCCTTGAGAATTCATATATAAATGATACATAGTACATAGACTTACCCAGTGATAGAACTGACACAGGTCCAAACACATCACTGTGCACAAGCTCTAATATATGTTTTTCCCTCTTAGCACTAGAGAAAAAACTCACTCGATTCTGCTTCCCATATACACAAATTTCACATAAATCAAAATCCAAAGAGAAATTAGACATACCTTCTATCATACAATTACCATGAATTATTCGAAGGCCCTTCTCTCCAATATGTCCAAGCCTTTGATTCCATAGCATGGTCTTTTCTCTATAGACCACTAGATTTTTTGCTCCACTTTCAAGAACCACATAACTATTGCACCCATCAATAACAGTGCTACCTTGAAGCTTGTACAGAGTTCCACTCTGAACTCCCCGCATCAATACCAGTGCTCCCCGAACCATTTTGCAGGTATCTTTCTCGAACACTATTTTTACACCTGCATCATCTAGCTTGCTTACAGAAATTATATTTTTGGCAAATGCAGGAGTATGCAGAACACCCAAAAGTGTTCTAATCCTTCCACCTTGCAACTTCAACTTGACTTTTCCACAACCAATCATTCTAGCCTTCCTGTCATCCCCTAAGAAGACATCACCACCATCATATTTCTCATACTCATAGAACCACACTCTATTGGGAATGAACTGAAAGGATGCACCTGAGTCAATTAACCATGCCTCATGATCTACATGTGTACTTGAAGAAGAAGCCAAGTACACATACCCACCTTCATCTAAGGTGGTTTTCGCCTCTACAAAAGGAACATCATCAAATCCCTTTCCTTGCTCAGGAGCTTTAGACTTACAGTCCCTTTTGAAGTGCCCTTCCTTTCTGCATATCCAGCACACATTTACAAGTTTTCTTGGAGATTTAGATCTCTCACTCGAGGACTTATTTTTGTTTCTGTTTTGGGACCGTTCTTGTACATACAAGGCATCACCATTCTAGCCCTCCATATTTTTCCATCTCATCTCCTCCACAGCAAGGATGAGACTATTTCATAAAACTGCAAGGCAGTTGTATTGCTACCTATTGCAACAACCAGACTATCCCACAAATCTAGTAGATAACACAACAAACTAATGCACTTATATTCATCTGAAATGTTAATATCAACAGATAATAAATGGCTTACCACAGTATTTAATGTGTTCAGATGCTCTGTCATCGAGTCTCCATCTTTCATCGACAGGTTATCCATCTTTTTCCATAGGAATAGTTTATTCACCTGAGACTTAGATTGCTACAAAGTCCCTAACTTGTCCCACAAAGCCTTTGCCGAAGCTTCCCTTGATACATTCAGCAATACTGAATCTGAGACACGCAATCGTATTGTGCTCTTTTCCTTCCAATCCAGCTTTGCCCAGTCTTCAGGTGACATTTTTGTTTGTTTAGTACCTATATCTACCGCGATCCACTGATCTTTATCCACCAACAAATCCTCCATCTTGAGTTTCCACAACTCCAAACTCTGACCATTTAATTTCTCGATCTCTATCTTTCCACTGCTCACCATCTTCTTTCACCAAGAGACGATCCCGCAGATGTCCCACTGAATAGGGTTTACCATAGGCCCAAGCAAAAAACCCTCAACAACAAAGGCATCCCCTTGAAGCCAAAACAACTCTATTGCCAAATGTAGGTTTTAACCCTGCACAAAAATTGCCTGCATACAAATTCTAAAAATAAAAAATAAACAATGGCGAGAGCATAAAACATAAAACAGATATACATAGAGATTTTCCTCTAGATCCCAAAACCGGGACTACTAGATTGATTTTTCATTATGTTCCTTTCAATATTACAATACATATATATACATGTTGAAGCATCCATAAACCCCAATCCATTAACCCTAGATTAGAACATAATCGTAGTTCCCTTGACTAGATCTACAAAATCCATGGACAGAAAACCATCATACCCAAAACCATGTGTGAAATCCATTCACAAAACCATAGGTAGGTTCGCCCACCTAATATAGGGTCCAAAAAAATTTCCCAAGGCGTTGCCCCAAACCTTGTGCAAGGGGGCTACCGCACCCCTACATACCCCCTGACAGGGGGGGTAGCCACCCCCCCTGTGACCCCCCGGCAGCTCCCGGTGCAACATATAGAGGTAGCCAACCCCCCCCCCCATGAAAGGGGTAGTCGTGGAAAGAATATAACACAACCCAAAAACAAAAAACGAATTTCTTCTATGATTTAGTTCATGTAATACTTTCATCAATTCTCTCTCACTCATCTACACAAATATATAACATTAACAGCAATATCATAACATCATGCTCAAACAACTCTAAACAATGACCAGCAGCAAACATGGAAACTATGGCTTTAATATAATCTGCCATATCAAATCCTTCACATACAATTGACTCAAAACACCTCACTACTAAAAAAAAATGTATATAAAACATAGTAGGATATACAAAGCTCCTCTAGCACCATCAATGTCCAATCTCCTGCAACCACAAATTTGTATCCATCAATCACTACATAAAGATGATTTGTTATAGGTCTGCACTGTACACTTTGTCTCTTTTAAATCTGTGAATGGTTCGCTACAGTTATTGACTTCTAAATATGTTCTCCTTGGCTCATCATGCATACTAACTCACTCTCACACAATAAAACCAATTAAAAGAAGCGTCAAATCATCTCCTACTGAAAATTACTTGAAAATGGTTAAGACAACTATTTCCTTAGGAGATGGAGTCTCTAGACATTGTTTCACACCCTTAGATTCATTTCGATCAGTCATTTTGACTTGATCAATCCACTCCCTTCATTTAATGCTTGACATTTTCAACTTCAAGAATATTCTAGAGGTTTATTAACTTAATTGAATTTATTATGAGAACCCAGTGAAATTATTTCAAGAAATACATCAAATGCATAAGGAATCTTGAGATTAAATATCAATTGCACGGAAAAATTTGCCAAAATTTGGCTGCAACCGCATGCACAACCTGGCTTGCATGCAGTTGAAGGCCTTCAACTACACACACAGAACATATTTTTTGCAATTGGGGTAAAACATAGGGAGGACCTTCTCCTCTAGCCACCAAAATTCCAAAACCTAATCAATCATATCTTCAAACACTTTCTAAGCTTGTTGAACTCCCGTAAAACATACCAAGTGATTGCTAACATGATAAATATCTTCACACAAGATCAATATCCCTATGCAAGTATCAGGTCATCTTCATCTAATGAATCAGCCACTGAAGTAGACAAGTGACAACATCACAATATTTGACCCTTCCACACAACTCCATTATACATGCAAGACCAACCAACCATATGAAACAAGTATCACAAACAAACAAATACATCCACACACAAGCCAAGTTACTTCGAAACCATCTATCACATAAGTTACCAAATTGATATCAACGTCAACCATCAACAACATCAACCATAAAATCCATCCAAGCAGCATTAAAGCACCTGCAACACAAAAATTTACCATATCAACCATACACAAGCCAATATCATCAAACAATCAAGCATATGGATACCATCAACCATATAAGCGTAGGTTGACATCAATGCCAACCATCAAACACTGCAACACAACATCAATGCCAACAATCTCTTCCTTTGGCATTGATGGCAACCGTAGTTGAACCATCCAAACAACCTCTTGAAGAACTAAACTCCTCATTTTGTCCCCATTTGACATCAATATGGAAGGGGCAAACTCAACAATGCCAACATGTGAGGATTGAAAGAAGCACCCCCCCTGTCAAATTGAACATCATGTCAATACAAAGTTGATACAAGCCAATGAACCATTGCTAGGTTGAACAAGCTCCCCCTGAACACAAAAATGGGCTACAAAAGAATTTCTCAAATTGTTGAACATGTTATCTCTGCTTCTACTAGTGCCTCTTTGTCATATGCAAAAAAAATTCTCCTCATATATCAATGCTTTGACCAACTTTCGCCCAGTGATAAACAATTATTTACATGGCATAATACATGGCTAAGTGAATGATAATACAATTTTGTACAATGCCTACAACTAGTTGAACTATGACTCCTCTCTCATGCATGAAATACACACACATGACTAAACCATGACTCATAAGAAGGACGTGATAGTACATTGCTACTCAAGGACTCCAAGAACCCATACATGCATGAAATGCATGTCACCAAACAACCCAAACATGGTTGTAAAAATTATCATCTTTCATCATTCTCTCATTAGCACATGCTTGACATGACCCATGAATCTTGTTCCAATATATGTCTAACACAAATACAAATCCATGGTAAGTATAACAATGATTACAGTGCTTTATAGGACCAATACATGACTATAACACTGAGAGTGTATACTTATTATATGTCATTATAGAAAGAGACAACTCCCATCAATGCCTTCTAGGAACCAAGTCCAACATTGTACAATCTAAAAATGAGACATAAGGTTGTAGTTGTTGATTTGTGTAGCTTGGGAGGTACTCCAAGCCCCAAGGTTTAGTATCTGGAGGGAAAAGCACCACAAGGGTAGCTTGTGGGCTTGGAACCCAAGTATGGGTTTTTGGCACCCATCGAGATTTGGGAAAAAACATTGATAGATTTATGACATGTGATGGATAAGGATGATAGTGCTTGGAAAGGTGATTCCAATGCAATGAAAATCATCTGAATCCGGGTTGTCGTTAGAGATATATGAATTTTTGAAGTTGACAAATTAATTGGGTTATCAAGTAGGCTGACTTGATATAAACACGATCCAAAAGAAGTGTCACTTCAAATGTGACGTTTTGGAACCATTGTATTTGGTATAAATATAAGGTGATGTGAGTGTTATTTCACTCATCCAAAAGAGAAATAAAAGGCAACGTAGAAGGAGATAACACTATGATTTGGCCGCAGCAAGGAAAGGGATAGACCAATGAAGGAAAAATATTGTTTTAGGGTCATCATGTGGAGGCCAAGTTATTGTATGGAGGGCTGAGGAGCCTCCCTAAAGGGCCGAGGAAGAGCAAGTTTGTTCTGGGTTGTTTGTGAAGGTTTTGGTGGTTGGAATTACCTTTGTTTGGGCAATGTAAGCTACAAGTTTGTGTGCACAAAGGCATAGCCCTAAATAGAGGGTTTTTGGGTGAGTACTAGGTTGATATTAGCCCTATAATCCATCTTTTGACAACAACAAGGAAAGGAGACTATGTCGCAGCTGTAGGAGGCTTGTTGATGGCGATTGAGTGGGTTGAAAAGTGATTGTTGGAAGCCCTAACCAAATAGCCTAATCAAAACAGTTCACTAGTGTTTGGAATAGTAGTCAAAAGGTCTGTTTAACTGAGTTTTGCCTTGTATTGGATCCTAGTATTGGATCAGTTTGGATGGGATACTTGTTGCAGCCTGTTGTAGCCAATTGGAGGTCATTCTGAGGTGGTGTAATGTCTTCCTAGGAGCAAATTCAGCAGTGAAGTATTGGGTGTCATAGAGCTGCTTAGAGGGCAGTAATTTGGCTACCCAAAGTATCCCTAGACGAGCTATATTGAAGGATGAAGAGCAGCTGAAGGTTGGGTGAAGATAGATGTCGAAGTGCAACAATTTGATGGACTAAAGTTGTTTCTAGCATGGAAGATTGGAGTTCGGGAATTGGCCAACCTAGAGAGAAATTGATGAGCTTGTGTTAATTGTAGCAGACATAAGTTACAGCAGTTATAGGAGGCAACCCTCATGGCGTCTCAATGTGTAGTGGCCTTGATGGTCTAAGGCACTACTAGTGAGCAGTAAGGTTGCAATAGAATGGAAGGACAAGATACGACATATAAGTGTTGCACCCAAGATTGTCGTTGTATCTTGTAACCATAGAATGTTGTATTTATCAGATTTGGATTAATATAACAAAGATTGATGATTGTACATTATTGTACAATTTTGTTGAATATTGTGTATATTGTGCATATATGATTTATTGCTTTATATTTCTGTTGTGCGAAGTAGTTTATGGTTGAGATTCTTGGTTTGGTAGCATCATTGATTTTAAGACTCTAACCTAGACCCAAGGTCGTGGAAATTCAACATGGTATTAGAGCGTGTCTGAGCTACTTTGGAAGCAAGTGAATTGTAGTTTTGCGCAACGAAGTACAGAGTGAGAGGGATTTGGTCAGATTTTAAGTGAAAGGTTCACTACAATGTCGAAGTTGCAGGCAAGTATGTGATATGAGGACAGGTTGGAGGGGTTGTCCAACTATATTCCATGGAAGGAAAGGATCAAGTTGATCTTGAAAGTCAACAAGATCTAGGATTTTTCCAAGAAAGAGATCAAACCCTTAAGAGTTGGAAATATGGAAGATTTGGATGCGAGGGCGAGATTGATCATCCTAGATGGTGTGAGGGATGCCCTAATACCTCATTTGTCCGGGAAGAAAACTGCACATGAGATGTGGGTGTCTCTTCAAAATTTGTTTTAGAATAAGAATGATAATCAGGTATTGGTATTGAGGATAAGTTGAAGTCCACCAAGATGTTAAAGGGTGAAAGTTTGACCTCGTATCTAACGAGATTGGCTTAGGTCAAAGATGAGCTTACTACCATCGATGTGACTCTCTTAGATAGATAAATGGTAAGGATTACCTTGAAAGGGTTCATCAAGGAATGGAAGCCCTTTGTCAAAGGGATCATTGCCAGGGAGAAGCTACCATACTCGGATAGGTTGTGGGATGAATTCATTTAGGAAGAGTTGCGAGAGAAGGATCTTCCACCGAAGAAAAAAGCTTCAGATGACGATGTGGCACTTGCATCACGAATGAAGGGTAAGCATAAGAAGGATTTCAGTAATGTCAAGTGTTTCAACTATGGAAATATGGGTCATTTTTCATCAAAATGTCCAAAGAAAAAGGGAGATGATGAGAAAAGAAAAGGGCAGCAGGTCGCCCTTATTGCCAATAAAGCAAAGATGGATGAGCTCGCTAAATGATTGGAAGATGAAGAGGAGGATTTTTCTATGATTTCTCATTTCTCACAGAGTACTATCAAAGAGGATGGATGTTACGTGGACAGTGGTGTGTTGAAACATATGATAGGCTCACGGGAGGTTTTTGAGACTCTAGCTAGATGGGACTCAAATTTGCACATGGTGTTGGGTGTCAAGAGTCAGCTGGAGATCCGAGGATTGGGTGTTGTTCCATTCAGGATGGAGACAGGATGTATGATGTAGGTTCAAGATGTATTGTTTGTACCAGGACTCAGATATAATGTGCTCTCTGTATCGATGTTGGAGAAGAAGGGTTTTGAGGTAGTTTTCCAAGATGGAAAGGAAAGACTTAAGCTCAGAGGCTCTAAGTCTGATGGGATTGTACTTAGAGTTAGAGAACATGGTCTCTACAAGTTGACTGCCAAGCCTAAGGATCATTGAAAGAAGCAAGGACAAGTGCATGTTCCATAGAAGCAGGAGCAAGTGCAGGTGTAGGTGCAGGTTTTGAGGGAGAAGGTACAGGTTCTTGAGAAGAAGTACACTTTTCGAAGAAGGTCCAGGTTCCAAAGACTCAGAGGGATTCCAGTTCGAGAGGGAGCTTGCAGATTCAGAGGGAGACTCTGCAACCCGAGAAGAGTGTGTGGTAAGTGGTGAGAAAGGGTGCTCCTACAACTGCCAAGAAGGAATCATAGAAAAAGTGGAAGACATTACAGAATAAGAATAAGAAGCAGGTTGCTTCTAATAGTGACAACAACACTTCCGAGGAGGGTGTAGTTCGTTGTACAAGGATTGATGCAATTGTGAGCGCCAAGAGTTGGGCAAGCGTTCCGAGAAGTGATGATGATGACGAGATACTTCCTAGTCTTGAAAGTACCTCCCTCACTAAGAGGGAGTGTTTATTTGTGTAGCTTGGGAGGTACTCCAAGACTCAGGGTTCATTATTTGGAGGGAAAAGCACCACAAGGGCAGCGTATGGGCTTGGAACCCAAGTATGGGTTTTGGAACCCATCGAGATTTGGGGAAAAACATTGATATATTTATGACATGTGATGGATGAGGATGATAGTGCTTGGAAAGATGATTCCAACGCAATGAAAATCGTCTAAATCCGAGTTGTCGTTAGAGATATATGAATTTTTGAAGTTGACAAATTAATTGGGTTGTCAAGTTGGTCGATTTTATGTAAACACAATCCAAACGAAGTGTCACTTCAAATGTGACATTTTGGAGCCATTGTATTTGGTATAAATATAAGGTGATGTGAGTGTTATTTCACTCATCCAAAAGAGAAATACAAGGTAGGGTAGAAGGAGATAACTCTCTGATTTGGCTGCAGCAAGGAAAGGAATAGACCAGAGAAGGAAAATATTGTTTTAGGGTCATCGTGTGGAGGCCAAGTTGTTGTTTGGAGGGCCGAGGAGCATCACTAGAGGGTCGAGGAAGAGTAGGTATGCTATGGGTTGTCTGTGAAGGTTTTAGTGGCTGGAATTACCTTTGTTTGGGTAGCATAAGTTATAGGTATGTGTGCACGAAGGTCTAGCCCTAAACAGATGGTTGTTGGGTGAGTATTGGGTTGATTTTATCCCTATAATCCAGTGTTTAACAGCAGCAAGGAAAGGAAACTATGCCGCAGCTATAGGAGGCTTGTTGAGGGTGATTGAGTGGGCTGACAAGTGGTTGTTGGAAGCCCTAACCCAGCAACCTCATCACAGCAGTTCACTATTTTTGGAATAGTAGTCAAAAGGTGTGTTTGACTGAGTTTTTCCTTGTATTCGATCCTAGCATTGGATCAATTTGGATGGCATACTTGTTGCAACCTATTGGAGCTAGTTGGAGGACATTCTGAGGTGGTGTAATGTCTTCCTAGGAGCAAATTCAGTAGTGAATTATTGGGTGTCATAGCGTTGGTTGGAGGGTAGCAATTTGGCAACCCAAAGTATCCCTAGACAAGTTATCTTGAAGGATGAAGAGTAGCTGAAGGTTGGGTGAGATAGGTGTGGAAGTGCAACACTTTGATGGACTAAAGTTGTTGCTAGCATGGCAGATTGGAGCTCAGGAATTGGCCAACCTAGAGAGAAGTTGATGAGCCTATGTTCATTGTAGCAGATGTGACTTGTAGCAGTGATAGGAGGCAACCCTCATGGTGTCTCGATGTATAGTGGCCTTGATGGACTAAGGTACTACTAGTAAGCAGTATGGGTATGATAGACTGGCAGGAAGTGTTGCACCCAAGTTTTTCATTGTATCTTATAACCATAGACTGTTGTATTTATCATATTTGGATTAATATAACGAAGATTGGTGATTGTACATTATTGTACAATTTTGGTTAAAATTGTGTATATTGTGCATATATGATTTACTGCTTTATATTTCCATTGTGCAAAGTATTTTATGGTTGAGATTCTTGGTTTGGTAGCATCATTGGTTTTAAGACTCTAACCGATACCCAAGGTCGTGGAAATTCAACATGGTATTAGAGCATGTCTGAGCTACTTTGGAAGTAAGTAAATCAAAGTTGTGCACAACGAAGAATAGAGTGAGAGGGAATTGGTCACATTGTAAGTGAAGGGTTCACTACAATGTCGAAGTTGCAAGAAGGTAGTTGATATGAGGACAAGTTGGATTTGTTGTCCAACTATAGTCCATGGAAGGAAAGGATCAAGTTGATATTGCAAGTCAACAAGATCTGGGATTTTGCTGAGAAATAGATCAAGAAGACAACCAACCCTAAGGAGCTATAAACATGGGAATATTTGGATGTGAGGGTGAGACTAATCATCCTAGATGGTGTGAGGGATTCCCTAATAGCTCATTTTTCTGGGAAGAAAACCGCACATGAGATGTGGGTGTCTCTTCAAAATTTGTTTCAAAATAAGAGCGATAATTGGGTAATGGTATTGGAGGATAAGTTGAAGTCCACCAAGATGTTAAAGAGTGAAAAGTGTGACCTCTTATCTGATGAGATTATCTCAGGTCAAAGATGAGCTTGCTACCATCAGTGTGACTGTCTCAGATCGAGATATGGTAAGGATTTCCTTGAAAGGATTCACCGAGGAATGGGAGCCCTTCGTCAAAGGGATCGTTTCCAGGGAGAAGTTACCATACTAGGATAGGTTGTGGGATCACTTTAGTCAGGAAGAGTTGCGAGATGAGGATCTTCTGCCAAAGAAGAAATCTTCAGATGATGATGTGGAACTTGCATCAAGAATGAAGGGTAAGCACAAAAAGGAGTTAATTAAAGTCAAGTTTTTCAATTATGGCGAGATGGGTCATTTTCCCTCGAAATGTCCAAAGAAAAAGGGAGATGATGAGAAAAGAAAATGGTAGCAAGCTTCCCTTATTGCTAATAAAGCAGAGATGGATGAGCTTGCTATAATATTGGAAGACGAAGAGGAGGATTTTTCTATGATTTAACATTTCTCGCTGAGTACTATCAAATAGGATGGATGGTACATGGATAGTGGTGTGATGAAGCATATGATAGGGTCAGAGGAGGTTTTTGAGACTCTAGCTAGATGGGACTCAAATTTTCACATGGTGTTGGGTAACAAGACTCAATTGGAGATTTGAGGATCGAGTGTTGTGCCATTTAGGATGAAGACAGGATGTACGAAGCGGATTTGGGATGTACTATTTGTACAAGGACTCAGATATAATGTGCTCTCTGTATTGATGATGGAGAAGAAGAGGTTTGAGGTCTTGTTCAGGATGGCAAGGTAAGACTCAGGCTCAGAGGCCCTAAGTTCAATGGGATTGTACTCAGAGTTAGATAACATGGTCTCTACAAGTTGACTTCGAAGCCTAAGTATCATGGAAAGAAGCAGGGATAAGTGCAGGTTCCAGAGAAACAAGAGCAAGCACAGGTGCAGGTGCAAGTTTTGAAGGAGAAGGTACAGGTTCTCGAGAAGAAGGTACACTTTCCCAAGAAGGTGCAGGTTTCAAAGGAGAAGGTATAGGTTCCCGAGAAGAAGGTACACTTTCCCAAGAAGGTCCAAGTTCCAGAGACTTAGAGGGAGTCTAGTTCGAGAGGGAGCTTGTAGATTCAGAGGGAGACTCTACAACCCAAGAAGAGCATGTGGTCAGTGATGAGCAAGGGTGCTCCTACAACTACTAAGAAGGAATCATGGAAAGAGTGGAAGATGTTATAGAATAAGAAGAAGAAGCAGGTTGCTTCCAATAGTGACAACGACACTTCCAAGGAGGGTGTAGTTCATTGTACAAGGATTGTTGCAATTGTGAGCGCCAAGAGTTGGGAAAGTGTTCCGAGTAGTGATGATGATGATGAGATACTTCTTAGTCTTGGAAATACCTCCATCGCTAGGAGGGGGTGTTTATTTGTGTAGTCTGGGAGGTACTCCAAGCCCCAGGGTTCAGGGTTTAGATGAAAAAGCACCACAAGGGCAACTTGTGGGCTTGGAACCCAAGTATGGGATTTTGGAACCTGTTAGGTTCCTATACCAATAGGAGTCATAATTTTTGAATGGCTGAGATTAAACATGTAATATGTACATACCTTTGCTTTCTGCAAATGTTTTCCATATTCAAAAAAATAAAAAATGTAAAGAGGGTATGTCCTAAAAGAAAAATCAAAGGACAAAAAGAATAAAAAAGGTAAAAAAAGATGAAAAACATGAACCCCAAGAAAATAAAAGACCATGAAAGTGTGTAAGTCAAAATGCCACTACTATTTACTTTTTTGTGCAGAATAAATGATTGTGTGCAGTTTGTAACCTATGCCACAATCCATGAGAGTCAAAATGTTTAAACTTGGCTATTTCATGTTTCAATTTCATGTTTATAGATAGAGAATAAAATCTAACCAAACAGTGTAATCTTGGCAAATAAGTAGATTAGGTAGAGTAAATGAAAAGGAGCTCAACTGTTTAATATGAGCCATTGGATGTAATAAGGTTAGACTTAGTTAGATTACTATTGTAAAAGAAAAGAAAAATGTTTTGATAAGGGTTTGCCAGCTTAAGTGCACCCTAATAAAGAGAAGTAAAAATGGTAGGATGAGTAGATGGGTAAGTAGTAGAAAGGTTGCAGAATTGTGATGATTGTTAGACAAAAGCATATTTATCACCCTCATCATGAAATTTCTAAGTATGGATGAGAAATTGGACATGCATCAAGTTCACAAAGTCAATTGATTAATTTCCCCTCACTTATTTCACCTTTTACTTAACTAATTTCCCAAAATAAGTTTCAAGTACCCAAAATATTAAAGTCAAAGGAGCTTAAAGAATTTCTCTGACTTTTGGAGGGACCGGACCCTCGGCCCAATGACTTATAGATCTTAAGTACTAAAAATCCCCTCATAAACATTCACCCCCTTCAATTCATTCATTTTCCCCTAATAAATCCATTTTCCTAAGGAAAAGCAATCACCCCCATGGATACCCCTTTTATGAAAAACCCACAAAAATGCACTTAGCCTAAGTTATAATGTTCTATGTAAAAAGCAATGAATTACAAAAATGCACTATGCTTAGCGCAATCCATCACCCACAATTTCCATATTAATTTTTAACATTATTTATATGTTAATTCCCGAAAAAAACCTCGTTCCCATATATTTTATTAAACCCCTTTAATATTAATATCCCTACCCCTATGTTTGAAATATAAACTTTATATTACCCAATCCCAACAAACGACATAATTAATTGATCTACGATTAATTAAATTTAACCCATTAACCAATCAAATCTCGTCCGATATTTTAATCCCCGCCTTAACCCCTCATTAAACTAAAACCACCGTGATTAAATGCCCGTCGGGCCCCTCCATTACCCTCGGTGCAACTCTCGCACCCAACCACTGCACGATCTTCCCCCTCCCCATCCGATGACCCACATTGATTTCGAAAGGGCTCGAAATCCAAACAATACCTACCCGAAATGGGTTGTTTTCTGTCGGGCCCCCAAGGGGACGTGGCACTCGATGAGTGGAATCGAGCAACCTCCCCCTAGTACTACCAAGCCCACAAAAGTGGTGTGAAATAAACCACTTACCACCGCCCGCTACACGACAAACCGTCTACTGTTCACTTTGCGCCAAAATTCAAACAAATCAAACGTTTACCCATTTAAACACAAAAACCCCAGTGTTGCTCATTTTCGCTTGTTTGTGCAGTAAAACCCTGTGTAACCCTTTTGTGCCACCTGAAGCCTCTGCTAACCAATTCAAACATGTTTTACCTCCTGAAATCACTTTGGACTCACTCTATAGACCTATAAAGCTCAATAAAGCCATTAATGACCCTCCCTGTCAATCCAATGTTTTCCTAACAATTTGTTTGGTTTTACAAGCGATCAAAAGACCGCAGCGTTGGATAAACAGTCTTAATTCTAGTCATAAGACCTGTTTACTCCAAGATTGTTATCAAATCTATTCAAATAGAGATGGAAAATAAAACATACAGTTAAAAGACAAGTAGAGGAAACATGAAATTAAATGATTTATTGTTGAAATAAACAGTAAAAACCTAAAATATACAGTGAAGGTAAAAGGACACAGTAAAGAATAGTCAAAGTGTATTAGGGTTAAATAGTATCAGATTGAAGACCAAGTCAAGTAAAGCAACTAGCACGAAGACAAATAGCAGGGAAGACAATTACAAACAACACAGATTCACGTCAAAGTGAAGATAGATGAAAATGCAGAGCGGTAAAAGTAAACAGTAAAAGTAAACATGGAGGCAGTAAGGGTTAAATAGAGATGAAAGCACTTTCACCAGCAATAATTAATTTTATCCAAAGTAAAAGTGAAGAACAGTGAAAAGAAATTTAAGTTTAAAAGATGAAATTAGAGCAGAAATGGTACATTCTTCAGAAATTTCATGTTTAATTCATAGTTTTACAGAACCTATTGTAGCCAATACAAGATGAATTTAGAGAAACGGAAGGATGTTTATGTTCCTAATAGGAAATTCTACAAAAACCTATCTCACTTTTTAAATAGGTATAACCAAAAGTGAGATAAGTGCATGTCTTCACAGTCTATTTTTCGGACTATGCAAAGCCTTGTTTTTGACATCTTTTTGCAGAGAATATTGAGAACATTTGGAGCTGATTTTTGGGAAAATGAGAGAGATTTATCTCAAAAACATGCTTATCTACAATAGCCTCTTTCACTTTTTACATATATATCTTGGATGGAGATATGCAAAGGCATCAATGGACCCTAATTTTGTAGAATTACTGGAGCAAAATGCACAAAAAAAGGATGCAGTTAGTGACTGGGATGCCTCATCATCAATTAAGAGTTGCTATCAAATTCAACTTTCTCTTCTTTGTCACCATAAATCCATAAAAATAGTGCCAAATAGATTCATTAGTTTTTAATGTCCTTTATTTAAGTCCTATTAGTGTAAAACAGTTTGAGATATTTGTAAAACCAATCTTGATGTTTTTTCAAGATATTTCAGTTTAGAATTTGTATAAATACTTCTTCATTTGAACTATTTTGGGTGGATTCAAAGACATTTCTGTAGACATTTCTTATCAATTTAAGGAGCTATTGTAATCAAGATTGGATTGGCTTGCTGGATCATGGAATAAAATTAAAGACATTTCACAGGATTCTTGTGCACGGCGGAAATCAAATAACTATTATCTCTCATGTTTATTATTGTTTTCTCTTCACGTTTATAAATATTCACATATGTCTCTATGAAATCTGAATGGTAAACAAGAATGATATTTCATAATTAGCTTTAATGCTCTTTGTCTTTATTGTTTAATTTCTCTATGTTTTATGCTAAACTATCTTGGTTTGGGAATTCTTAATTTCTCCCTTACTTCCGTAGTTTCCCCACCTAGGTCCATAGTAAAGGATTCTTAGTTGCCCTTTTCTACTAATCTCCTTCTTCTCTTAATCTTGATCCCGGTCTAAGGATTATTCATTTCCCTTTCACCCTGGTTAGGACTACCTCATCCACTGGAACCTGAAGATTTGCCTTTTTCTTTGCTAGCCTGCCCTGTGAACTCTTCCTTTAGTGATTGATCTGATCCAGTTAAGCCATCCTTTGATTGACTCCATAACCCAATGGCTTGAAAACCTTGCTCTGTCCATCTGTTCCTAGAATTCCACCACCCAACCAAAATCAAAACCTTATGAGCACTAAGAACTAGCCTAAAATCCCACCAAAATAAAGTTAAATTATAAAGAGAGAGCCCTCTCTAGACTTAGGTTGGCTAGAGTCTAAGCTTAAAAGATTGGTTTGTGGTTACCTCGGAAATTTATTTCTTTAACCTTGAGAAAACTCTAAGTAATAACAGAACCCATCGTGATTTGGGGAAAAACATTGATGGATTTACGACATGTGATGCATGAGGTTGATAGTTATTAGAAAGACAATTCCAACGCAATGAAAATCGTCCAAACTGAGTTGTCGTTAGAGAGATATGAATTTTTAAAGTTGAAAAATTAATTTGGTTGCCAAGTAGGGTGACTTGATGTAAACACAATCCAAAATAAGTGTCACTTCAAATTTGATATTTTCGAGCCCTTGTATTTGGTATAAATATAAGGTTATGTGAGTTTTATTTCACTCATCCGAAAGAGAAATACAAGGCATCGTAGAAGGAGATAACTCTATGATTTGGCCGCAACAAGGAAAGGGATAGACCAACGAAGGAAAATATTATTTTAGGGTCATCATGTGGAGGCTAAGTTGTTGTTTGGAGGGCCGAGGAGCCTCCCTGGAGGGCCGAGGAAGAGGAGGTATGTTCTAGGTTGTTTGTGAAGGTTTTGGTGGCTGGAATTACTTCAGTTTGGGAAGCGTAAGATATAGGTCTGTGTGCACAATGGCCTAGCTCTAAACATAGGGTTGTTGGGTGAGTATTGGGCTCATTTAAGCCCTATAATCTAGCATTTGATAGCAGCAAGGAAAGGAGACTATGTCGCAACTATAGGAGGCTTGTTGAGGGTGATTGAGTGGGCTGACAAGTGGTCATTGGAAGCCATAACCAGGCAGCCTTATCACAGTAGTTCACTAGTGTTTGAACAGTGGTCAAAAGGTGTGTTTGACTGAGTTTTGCCTTGTATTGAATCCTAGTATTGGATCCATTTTGATGGGATACTTGTTGCAGCTTGTTGGAGCCAATTGGAGGACATTCTGAGGTGGTGTAATGTCTTCCCAAGAGCAAATTCAGAAATGAAGTATTGGGTGTCATAGAGCTGGGTTGAGGGTAGCAAGTTCGCTACCCAAAGTAGCCCTAGATGAGCTATCTTGAAGGACGAAGAGCAGTTGAAGGTTCGGTGAAGATATGTGCCAAAGTTCAACACTTTTATGGACTAAAGTTGTTGCTAGCATGGCATATTGGAGCTCAGTAATTGGCCAACCCAGAGAGTAGTTGATGAGCATGTGTTCATTGTAGCAGACTTGACTTGTAGCAGTGATAGGAGGAAACCCTCCTGGAATCTCAATGTGTAGTGGCCTTGATGGAATAAGGCACTAATAGTAAGTTGTACGCGTGCGATGGACCGACAGGATAAGATACGACATTGAAGTGTTGCAGCCAAGTTTTTTCATTGTATCTTGTAACCATAGACTGTTGGATTTTATCATATTTGGATTAATATAATGAATATGGGTGATTGTAGATTATTGTACAATTTTGTTTAAAATTGTGTATGTTGTGCATATATGATTTACCGCATTATATTCCACTGTGCAAAGTAGTTTATGGTTGAGATTCTTGGTTTGGTAGCATCAATTATTTTAAGACTTTAACCTAGACCCAAGGTTGTGGAAATTCAATAGTAGCATTAATACAAATTTCACATATATAGATCTTCATTTCAACCTTCTACCAAACTTATAATGGTGAGAAATCAAACCATATGCATTTCATAAATGAATGAAAGAAATGAATGACATCAATAGACTTGAAACTCTTCAAATTTTTGGCCATAACCCAAAATAGCAACAAAAAATGAATAAGATGTCATGGAATTTCTTTGTCATTTGTAAAAACTCGTGGCAGCAACAAGCAGCGTATAGTTCCTTCCCCTTAGTGAATAACATATCAAAGCGACATCTTCACAAGCCTCATGCTCAACTAGGCAAGGAATTTGACATTATACATGTTATGGATGCAATACCCCTTCAATAAAGCATGTGATCCTTATACAAAAATTTCTGACTCCAAGGCAAAGCAACAATTGGAAGATAAGTAGCACTAAACTGACCCTCAACACCTTGGCCATGAAGGAAAAAGCAACAAATAATACAACTCATTTGTTGATAAGAGAATAAGTAGCAATGTAACCTTAGTTTAGCAGCAACAATGTTAATAATAGCAGCATATGCAATTCATGATATCTTTAACCAAAACATCAATAATAGCTAGCAGCAACATGTGAACTAGTATGAAGATAAAGTGGTGACATAACATCAAAGAGCAACAACATAACAACCACCATAACTATAACTATATGAAGCATCAACAAGTACATGTCTCCATAATGAAATAAGAGATCAATCTTTAGCATCAACATAATAATTGGATCCCTCAAGTAGCAAATAAATTATATCAAATATCATTCATGGTGGTATATATATATACTCTCCTCATCAATCTAATAATATGTCTTCTATGAAGCTCAATCATCACCAATGGGAGATAGATCACTACAACAAAAACTTCTTCAACAAAATTAAAACCCCGAGTCCATGCAAACATATATCGATCAATATGTTCACATAGAGCCAATACAACAACATCCTTTCAAATACCATGTATCATGGAAGAACAAAGAGAAAGTTGATCTAAACACTAAATAGTAGCAACATAATTTCTTGCAAAATCATCAACAGTTATTAATGAACCAAGGTAAGTATAAGAAAATTGTCATGTAGCCTTCTGAAAAAATAAGACAACTCCATATGGACCATATAAAATAGAAGATCAGCAAATAAGTCATGCAAATATTAGATTGTGCAAATATTATAATGCACAACCTATTTGACAACTATCACTAATCAAAACATTCCCATTGAGATGCCATAAATCCAACCAACTATTGGTCTGCTGGAATAAATCAAAATCCTTCCTTGGACCTATGTCATTTTCTCATTGATAAACTTTGATAACCTTCTCATTAATGACAATAGTTGGCTTAGTGAAAAATATGCAAGGATAATACCAACTTGCATAAAATCTATCTCTTGAGCATGCATCTAGGCTTCCATGTCTTCATCAGGGTTTCGACAAAATGCAGCAATCAATCACATTTCACTGATCCAAAAAATTACCAGAAATAAGAAAATAAAATTTCAAACATCATAGAACTCCCCTGACTTCAGATACCTCCTACATGTAGATTTGTCAATGTGCTCTTTTGCTACTATGGTTGCATTATCAATGATTATATTTTGTATTCAAAATGTTTCCATATGCTCCTGTTGATACCATGCAGGCTTCATTTTTTATGGGAGACATTTTCTTCTCCTTTCTCTTCCATATTTTGTTAGAATGATCCCTGACATGTGATGCATTGTTTAATATTTTGTATGGTCTGCTTTCAGTAATCTTTTCCTTTTGAGTGAATCCCCTATAACGTATAGGTATTTTGTAGTCTTTAGGCTTATGGCCAATGTTTTCACACGAGTAACACGTTATATGTCCAAGAAACAAAGGAAAATCCTTGAAACTCCTCTTCTTCACATAGTTCCTACAATCAAAAGCCTTATGCCCAAAATTATTACACAAGAAACAATAGCCATAGAATGAATTATTATACTTGGCCATAGATGAGTTTGCTTGATATGTTTGTTTGTCTAATTGCTTCTTATGTTGCATGTTTTTGTAGTTTGTAGCAACATTCCCAAGATTTTGACAGTTGAAGCATCTTACCGATAATGAGGAAGTGAATGATCTATCTAGTACTAGTTTTTCCTCCTTTCACTATTGGTTTTGTTGATGCGCTTCTTCTTAGCTATTCTCACTGTTGGTACCATATTTTGTTATAGGTTTTTTAAGTTATGCTTATGATTTCTTTTCTCCCCTGTGTAGACTAGGCTAAGATTTCTTTGAGAGAGGTTCTAGGTTGATTTTCAACTGTGTAGTCTTCATTTCTGGGTCATTCCTCAATGCAACCACCTTAGCATTAAGGCTTTCACATTCATCTTCTTTTTCTTTATATTTCTTCCACGTTCCTCCTTCAATCCTTCTTCCTTCATCTAACTAAGTTATTAATTTAGTGATTTATTCCTTGTTGACACACTCCTTCTCATCAAGCATTTGTAATAAATTTTGTTGGTTTTTGTTTTCAAAATTTCCGCTTATAGAGTTGCAACGTTACAAGTCTCTTCACCTTCTAAATCTGATTTCTCTGCGAAAGGGTTATTTCCACTTCTCTATAAAGCATCAAACTTAATTGACTAATCATCATCTTTTACACCATCAAACTCAAGAAAATCATCATCACTACATGTGCAAGAAAATATACCACTAGATATAAGCTTATTGCATTTACCTTCATCGTTATTTATCAGCAAGAAAAGGGATTCTTCTGAATTTCAAATCATCTTGTTTTGTTTGTTTCTCTTCCTCTTCTAAGACTGATTCCTTTTGTTCTTATCCATAGGTCCTTGATCAACCCTCAAGAATCAAGCTTCACAGGAGGGAACTCACTCTGATAACAATTGTTGGATATAATATCACTACTAAGAAGGGGGTTTGAATCAATTGTGATAACTTAAATATTTTTGACAATTTTAACACATGCAGTCATATATCAATTCATCATTCTTTCACATGCAATCATACATCAATAAACATATATCTTCAATAAAAATTAAATCAATACAATCACACATTCATGCACAATGAACATGAGGATCTATGGTGGAAAACCCCCTCCAGGTTAGAAACTACCCTTTGTTGTTGTTGTTGCTCTGCTTCAAATTTTATTAATTAAGCAAATCACTTTTTATATCACCATAGTTAGCTATGTCTAGCAAGGAAGTTTCTCACTCTAAATCAACTTTGTGAACACCCATCCACTAGAAGCCTCTACCCCCAACAAGCCTCACCCAACACCCATTAGACTATGAGAATGTTACTCCCTCTACTAAAACTAATGACCACCATTGGCAAGGAACACCCATTCCTTCTTCACCAAGTTATCTTGTTTTTTTTATCTTCTAGGGCCACATTTAATAATGTTTCAAACTAGACCCATGAAAAAACAAAAATATCTTTCTTCTCTGATTTAGTTCATTTAATACTTTCATCAATTCTCTCTCACTCAACTACACAAATATCTAACATTAAAACATCATGCTCAAACAACTCTCAACAATGACCAGTAGAAAATGCGCAAACTATGGCTCTAATATAATTCGCCATATCAAATCCTTCACATATAACTGACTCAAAACACCTCACTGCTAAAAGAAAATTATGTAGATAAAACATAGCAGGATATACAAATCACCTCCAAAACCATCAATGTCTAATATCCTACAATCACAAATTGTTAGTCATCGATCACTGCACAAAGATAATTTGTCATAGGTCTACACTGTACACTTTGTCTCTATGCAATCTATGAATGGTTTTTTATAGCTACTTACTTCTGAATATCTTCTCCTTAGCCCATCATGCATACTCACTCTTTCTCTCACAAGAGAACCAACCAAAATAAGCTTCAAGTCATCTCATATTTAAAATTACTTTAAAATGGTTAAGACAACTATTGCCTCAGGTGATGGAGTCTCTAGACATTTGTTTCACACCCTTAAATTCATTCGGATCAGTCATTTTAACTTGATCAATCCACTCCCTTCATTTAATACTTGACATTTTCAACATTAAAATCTTCTAGAGGTTGATTAACTTAATTGAGTTTCTTATGTGAACACTCGTTGAAATTACTTCGAGAAATACATCGAATGCACAAGGAATTCAGGCTTGACTGAGCGAGGAATAAGGAGCTTAAGTCTCAACTACATGCATAAAGCTTCCAAAACTCGGCTACAACTGCACGCACAACTTCGCATGCATGCGATTGAAGGCCTTCAACTACACACACATGACTACTTTTGTGCGGTTGGGGAAAAACATAGGGAGGACCTTCTCTAGCCACCAAACTTTCAAAACCTAATCAATCATATCTTCAAACACTTCCTGAGCCTGTTGAACCCCTGCAAAACATACCAAGTGACTAGTAACATGATAAAGATCTTCACACAAGCTCAATCTCCCTATCCAAGTATTGGGTCATCTTCATCTAATGAATCAGCTACTGATGTGAACAAGTGATAGCATCACAACCTTTGACCCTTCTGTTAGGTTCTTGTACCAATAGGAGTCATAATTTTGAATGACTAAGGTTAAGCCTTGTAATATTGTACATACCTTTGCTTTCTACAAATTTTTTCCATATTAAAAAATGTAATGAGGGTATGTCCTAAAAGAAATATCAAAGGACAAAAAGAATTAGAAAAGGTCGAAAAATGAAAAAATATGAACCCCAAAAAACAAAAAGAGACCATCAAAGTGAGCAAGTCTAAATGCCACTTCTATTTACTTTTATGCATAATAATGATTGTGTGCAACTTGTTATTCATGCCACAATCCATGGTAATCAAACTGTTTAATCTTGATTATATCATGCTTTGAATTTTATGTTTATAGTTAGAGAATAAAATCTGACCAAACAATTTAATCTTGGCAAATCATTAGATAGGTAGAGAAACTAAAAGGAGCTCGTCAGTTTAACCTGAGCCCTTGGATGATATAAGGTTAGAAATAGATAGTTTGTTTTATTAAACAAAAGATAGAATAAGGGTTTTCTAGCCTAAATGCACCCAAATAAATGAAGAAAAAATGTTAGAATAGGTAAATGGGTAAGTAGAAGAAAGGTTGCTGAAGTATAAAGTTAATTGGATCAAAATACATGCATCAAGCATAGACACATATTTCAATATGTATGATCAATTATGGAAGAAAAATCAAAGGTTTGCAAGTTAATGTGATTAACTCCCCATCATTCATTTTTCCCCTTACTTACTAATTTCTTATCCACAAATATGCTATTGCACTTTAAATCCTTCAACTCAAAGAGGCTCAAAGCATTTCTCTGACTTTTGGTGGGACCGGATCCTCGGCTTAATGACTTAAGGACATCAAGTGATAGAATCCCCTTTATAAAATCCATTCCCCACTCATTTCCCTAATAAAACCCCTTTTCCTAAGGTTAAACTTCATTTTGCCTAGGAAAAGTGAAAACCCCTATGTAAATCCTATTTCACTCAAAAAACCCACAAAAGACATCTTATCTTAAGTATTGAGTATGTGTAAATAAAGCGCGCAAATGTTACATTTACATCTATACTTAAAGGGATATTCATTCCACTAACTTCATATTAATTTTTAACTTTATTATTTAATTCCCCAATAAAACCTTTTCCCATATATTAATTAAATCCCATAAGTAAATACCCCCAACTGTTATAGACATATTTGGGCACTACAACCCCAATCACATATGTCCATAAACCAAGGGCTTCTAAGTCCCTAAAAGTGTTGTTTCATACCCTAAAGGAGCAAGGTCAGCTGATTACATCATCTCCCAGAAGTTATCCATGAAAAACTACTCAGAACTGGTCAAAGTTGGACCATACAGACTGCTCAGTGTTAAGGGTGCAATGCATCTCACCTGCCACATGAAAAAAGTGTGATGCATACTAGAAATCCCTTCTATGGGGTGTGATGAGCAAGAGTAGACAAATGGCAGAAGCAGTTGGCTAGGTGGAAACCTAGAGAATCTTCTAGAAACTGCCCATTTGACACTTGCCTCTCTGAATTCGCCTAGGGATGAGTAAGAGATCATGAATCTCCAAGTGGAACCAAGA